>MU127900.1:72799-113220 GCA_014904975.1 Marasmius fiardii PR-910 | reverse complement strand
CAGAGACACCTGAATTGACGGGAACTCTTCGAATTTCCGGAGAACAGCAGCGACGGAGTGTGTCTTCTGATATTAGACAATCAGGGGCTCCGTCAGAATTTGATATGTTCTACAGAGATCTCAGGGATCGGTACTTACTTCAAACTGCCCGTAACCGAGATCTAACACGCTGGAGTTGCTCAGACATTCCAGTGCAACGAATAATTATTGATGAATATGCATTTTATTCACCTGACTATCCTCTGTTTAGGATGGTAACTTTTAAACTCACTGCTGACGATTGGCAGTCAGTAAGAGACAGATACCCGGAACCTTTTGGTCCCGATGATCAAATCCGCGGCCAACACCACCAGACCGCAGACCATCCATCCACTTCAGGAGGGAATAACCGTCGAGCACGAGATCCGAACCCTCCTGAGCCTAGTGGCAGTCACCCCTCAAGGAATTCCAATCTGAGTGGTCAACAACCTCGAGGAGATTACCCTCGAAATAACAGACAACAAAGAATGGGTGGTGGCGGTGATCCACCCAGCAATCCACCTGGTGGTGGTGGCGGGGGCGGACCACCAAGCGATGGCGGGGATCCCGAGAGAACTGATTCTGAAGATGGAAACCCAAGACGACACATCAATCGATCAGACAATCGATCAGATTCAGCTAGGGAGCAGGGACCAAGCAATTTTGGTCAAACCCGTTACACTTCCGCTGACACTACCTTCAGTGAAAAAGAAATATTCACCTATAATCCAACTCCGCTTACGCAAGTTGAGATTCTGAGAGCTGCATTCCAACGGTTTGAGGATCTGATTGTGTTCCAACTCTTGGGCACCTCATCCGACAATTTGACTGCGTCCAACTTGCGTAAAACATTGCTTCAGTCTATACCCAAACCCGAATTCTACTATGGGAATAATAATGACTATGTTGCATTTGATGAGTGGGTACGATCACTCGTACGTTGGTTAGCCCTAGCTGGACTATGTGGTCCCGAACGTAGATGGAGTGAATCGAGAGGTGACTGGATACTCACCTCAATTGACATTCAACGAACCAACATTATTGGCACGCTTGTCAAAGGCGATGCAGCCATTTGGTTCAATGATTACGTCGAGGCTATTCCCTTGAACTTTGACAGAAATAACCCAACACAGGGCCGAATGTCCTTTATGGAGGTTGTTAGTGGAATCTATAGAAGATTCATACACGACGCATCGCTCACACATGTGGCTGAGAAACTGAAGGACGTTCGATACACCGCTTCTGGTGGAATTAAGGGTGTTTTCAGCGCTATGGTCCGTTACGCCAAGTGCATGCCTAGTCCTCCGGATGTATACTCTTTCAAGCAACAATTGATGCTAAAACTTCCTGAAACCATGGCGGATGACATGACGGGAATACATGGCGTGACTGCAGAAGCTTCTTCAGTCAATGATCTCATGCAGGCTGCCTTAGCATGTGAACGAAGTTTTGTTGCTAAAAAATACTATCAGAAGCTCAAGGAAGAGAATAAGCGAGCTAAACGACGTAGATCGAGATCACGATCAAAGGAAAGAAAGAGAAACGGAAAAAAGAAAGAGAGGGAACGCTCACCCTCTCCAAGCCGTCTACAAAAGGTGGATGGACACCGTTATAAGGTGAAACCTAACACCCCTTGGGACTCTAAGATTCGGTCCAACCAATATAACAAGGAACCTAATCAATACAACGGTCGTCGGAACATTGACCGTTTTAATAAACCGACAGACAAGAGACCTGAACAATCATCAGTACCTGGTCGGTTATACCGCATGATTGACACGAAAGGATCTGGAAAAGCTCGCCTATTTCAAATGGTTGAGGTGTCAGATGCTGAAGAAGAAGGCTCAGGCACTGGAAGTGACAATGTACTATCAGATAATGAAATGTTAGCTGCAATGAACTCTGGGTCCGAACCTGAACAGTCGGATAATGAGTCTGACCCTTGGGGAGGGTCCCAATATTCAAGCGATGCTAGTGAACATTTTGGGTTCATGAGAGAGCGCTTCACATCGATGCATGAAGTATCTGATGATGAGTCAGAAAATGTATCTTCAGAGTCTGAATACAAGGAACCATCGGACGACCAAGCATATGACGAAATACTTTGTCTAAACTTCACTGAATACCTTTGCACTATGAAGATTGATGAGAAAGGTGTGGAACCTACATTAGAACCCGAAAGAATACGAGTTCCGCACTACGGGAAACGCCCAAAACGGACAGCTGATGACAACCGATGTCTGTCAGCATTTGTTGAGATCAATGGCTTGAAAGCTTTTGTGCTGTTTGATAGTGGTAGCACGGCTGACGCTATAAGCCCAGACTTTGCAAAACACGCGAAAATACGAGTGTTCCAGCTGGAAAACCCAGTAACCTTGCAACTGGGAACCAAAGGCAGTCGCTCAAAGATTAACCACGGTTGTATTTCAAAGTATACATTAACAACTCATGACCGTCCAATACAAATGAAGGGCTACTTTGATGTGGCAAATGTTGATAGATATGATGCTGTCGTGGGGACCGTATTCATGCGACGCCATGGGATCTCATTAAATTTTGAGGATGATTCAATAAGAATCAAGGGAAAACCCATACCTTCTCTTTCAGAGGGGGAGGAAGTGCGGGAATTAGCTCGTAGAAATGCGAAACGGGTTTCAACTCGGTTTGAAATACCCAATAGAGGGGAACTGGACGTGAAAAAGCGACCAGTTAAACATGGACTTGCAACGAAATCTAAATGACTACATGGCCAAGGTCATGCTCGCTCAGATCGAGTTGAACCACCGTGGTCTCAATATGCTGCTTCAGTATCTGAAGTTGCCGAAGAAGAAGAATATAACCAAAAAACCAAATTAAACCGACACTTACCGGTTATCTTAGGACCAAATGACAACATCTCCGTGGATGATATGATCACTATAATCAATCAAGTTAGTACTGGAACATATTCTGATAACAACTTCAACAAAGACCTTCATGAAGTTGAAGAACTTGTAACTGAGTTCAATGCCAGCCACGGGATAAAGCCCGAAAACAATGCTGAAGCAAGCGCTAAACTTCCCATTTTGGAAGTACTCAATGCCGCCAGCGAGTTATATCAAACTCGCATAGAAACCGCTGAAACCATCAGTGGCAAACCATATACAGAGGAAGACATACCTCGGCTCAAGCAACAATGGCTTGAAACGTGCAAAGACATAATGAACGGTGTCCCCGAACGTTTACCACCCTTCCGAGAGGTCAATCACACAATTCCGTTGATTGACCCACATAAGAAATATAAATCTTACACACCTCGTTGTCCCGACTCACTTCGGGATAAGCTTACCGAGAAGATTGCTCGGTATACACGAGCTGGATGGTGGGAACCACGTGCTGTGACTTCCGCATCACCTATGCTATGCATAGCAAAGAAAGACGGTGGTCTACGTACCACTGTTGATTGTCGAGAACGGAACTCCAACACTGAGAGGGATGTAACGCCGTTACCAGACCAAGACCGCGTAAGAATGCAGACCGCTAGCGCAAAATTCAGGTCAAAAATCGATCTTTCAGATGCCTATGAACAAGTTCGCATTGTGGCGGAAGATGTTGTTAAAACTGCATTTTCATCCGTGAATGGAACTTTCGTCAGCCACGTAATGCAACAAGGGGACACTAACGCACCTTCAACTTTTCAACGGTTGATGAATACCATATTCCGAGACTATATTGGAATATTTATGCACGTATATCTGGATGATATATTTGTGTTTAGTAATACTATAGAAGAACATGAAACACACCTTGGACTCGTGTTTGATAAACTCAGAGAACAGCAATTGTACTTGAAGTCAAGCAAATGCGAGCTCTACGCTGCAATAATGGACTGTCTAGGTCACATTATTGATGATCATGGCCTGCATGCAGACCGTGACAAGCTAAGCAAGATTCGGGATTGGAGAAAGCCCCGGGACTACAGTGATATCCAAAAATTCTTGGGACTAGTAAACTACCTTGCCCCATACCTACCTGACATTTCGTCGTACACGACACCATTGTCTGATATGACTAGCAATAGCCAGCCATTCTTTTGGCGGCCCATCCATGACATATGTTTCCAAAACATCAAGAATCTATGCTGCAAAACTCCGGTTTTGAAACCAATTGATGCGAAAAGTGCAGAACCAATCTGGGTTATCTGCGACGCGTCAGTCTCAGGTATAGGCGCCATGTACGGACAAGGACCCACATGGCAGACATGTAGACCCGCTGGGTTCATGTCTAAAAAATTTACCAATGCACAGCGGAACTACCGTGTGTTTGAAATGGAGACCTTAGCTATCCTTGAAGCCCTCCTCAAATGGGAGGATAAACTCATTGGTTACAAAGTCAATGTGGTGACAGATCACCAAGCTCTGGAATTCTTCCAGACACAGAAGAAACTATCTGGTCGTCAAATGCGGTGGATGGAATATCTCTCCCGCTTTGATTTGACAATCAACTACATTAAGGGAATCACGAACCGTGTCGCTGATATCCTCTCACGGTACTATGAATCAGATTCTGAGGATGAAGCCCATGAACCTCACAATTATGTCAATGCTGATATCAGGATTGACAAACTCGCGGATGACTTACCATCTGACAGACAGAAGGAGGTCTTCGGATTGGTAGAGCAAATCCTCACGCAACGTGAGGCTAAAGATAATTTTGAACCTCGGGACATTGAAGCTCAGGAGTTAGAAGCTGCCCGCGAACATATAACAGGCACTACAGAGGTTACACTGGAATTCAATCCCACTGTGTACGACTCGTTATCCAGTGGTCCCGAGCTCACAGTGAAATTTGACCCTGATGAAACTTTTATTAAAGACATCAAAACATATTCCAAGGAAGACCCAGTACTCAAGCGAGTCCTGGAGAAGCCGCTTGACCACCCTAACTTTGAGGTTGAAAACAATATTGTCTGGACACGCAATGCTGCTGGAAAACGCGTAGTATGCATCCCCAAATCGACGAAAGGAGTTAGATCACTCCGGGGACTCATTCTAGACACTGCCCACCTGATAGTTGGGCACTACGGACCTCAAAGAACAGCGGATTATATCCGCCGCTCATACTGGTGGCCCGGAATCTATTCCATGACAGAAAAATTCTGTCTAACTTGCCAGAAATGTCTCGAAGCAAAGACTAGTACTCGCTCACCTGCGGGTAAACTTCACCCTTTGCCAATTCCTGAACGACCATGGCAATCAATCTCAATGGATTTTATTGGTCCGTTTCCAGAGATCAAAGATTTTAATTACTTGTGGGTAATAGTCTGTCGACTGACCTCGCAAGTCCATCTTGTGCCCTGTCACACGAGCAATACAGCTACAGATCTCTCATTATTGTATATGAAAGAGATAGTCCGTCTCCACGGCTTACCTTCATCCATCATTTCTGATCGTGACCCTAAATTTACGTCGGTATGGTGGAATGAACTCCACCGACTATTGGGAGCAAAACTCCTAATGTCAACGTCATTTCACCCGCAGACAGACGGAACCACTGAACGTGCGAATCGGAACATTGCACAAATTTTTAGAGCCACTATTCGTCCTGACCAACGGGACTGGTTGGTTAAAGTCCCATACGTAGAATTTGCTATAAATTCAAGCATTAGTGAAACTACGGGCTTCGCTCCATTTGAACTCAACTACGGTTATGTTCCTTCAATGCTCTTCCAAGTTAAGGAGCAAATTGACTTACCTTTGGGTATCCGAGCATTCGGAATACAGGCTATGCAGAATCTTTTTGATGCACATGATGCGATCATTGCCGCAAGAGTGTTTCAAACCCACAACGCGAATAAGCGCAGGAGTAAAGAACCTGAAATCAAAGAGGGGTCAAAAGTCTACCTCTCGACAAAAAATCTGAACCTACCAAAGGGACGGGCAACCAAATTACTACCTAAATATGTTGGCCCATACCTGGTGACCAAAGCGCGACCGGATTCGTCTAATTACACCTTAGAATTGCCGGAAGACCTTGACAAAAGGGGAGTATACAATGTATTCCATGTTAGTCTTCTGAAACCTTATCACGAAACCGATGCATTACTGTTCCCTGATCGGTCCAAGGCTGAACCATATGACTTTGGGGCCCCTACGGAAGCTGAAGAATTCGTAGATTCCATCCAGGATCATACCTGGGAGAAAAATAAAATCTTTTTCCGAGTCTACTGGACTTTGGGTGATATTACCTGGGAACCGTATAATATGGTCAAAAAATTAAGGGCACTAGATGATTACTTTACCTTAATGGGTGTATCTCGATGGCAAGACCTGCCTCGAGGAAAGTCTAAACTAAAATGAGGTGCGGTAACATGATCGACTGCAGTAACTGTTACTACCCCTTTTGGGAAGTAGGTTTATAAGGTCGGAATTACCCCGATTCACCAAACTTTTCCTTCCTTCAATCTGCACTCTCTGCTAGCCGTATCAAACCTACCATGGCCGAAAACTTCGAGAACAACACTGCTCGTCAAGAGGGACTACCCTTCCCCATTAATTCTATTAACTCGCCCAACGGTATGTCTACAACTTACTGTTAAACAATTGATCTAATCCAAAGTTGGATTTAGTGGGGGAGAATCCACCCCTTAATTCATTCAACGGCACACAGAACTTCACTTCTGGTTTTCCTTCAGGCTTTAACCAAGGAAGTGTATTCAACCCGGCTCAATTCAACCAATTTGGCCCACCAAACATGTTCTCGGGATGGTATCCGAACACCATGTTCCAACAACCAGCAGTTATGACTGCACCTAGAAGCTCTGGGGTCTCGGGGATGGAAGTCGACAAGGTAGAACACCCAGCTCGCGAGGACTCAGACATCATTCGACTCTACAAGGAGTCGGCCCAACGGGCCAAGGCAAAAGCCTCATCACTTGAGGCTAAACTCTCCGCGGTTACCACCGACTACGAACGCCGTCTTAGCGAGTTAGATGGCCAACACCACAGCAAATACAATTCTCTGCAGGAGAAGTATAATGTGGTTCTGGAAGAGAAGTCTCGACTCATTGTTGAGAACACCTCCCTGAAGGAATCTATTGACCGTGTCCGTCGGGAATTCACTCCTTCTCGTGGTGGCCCCTATCGCCGCGATAACTCCCGTACCAACCTTCCTAGACGACGTAACGACTACGAGGTGGAAGGTTCTACCCCTCGTTTCAATGGACGACATGCCTCTTCTCCCTGTCCTGTGGACTGGGACCACTTTGTAATGCCATTCATCAACAGAGAAATGGCACTTAGCACCCTCGAAAACTCGGGATACCGCACTGGAGGCGACAAAACTCTGGTCAACATCAATTTCCTCGCCGCTGACGGCATACCTAGCACCTCTCCATACATTGATTCTTGCTTGGCAAACAATATCACACCTACTCCAACTGTATTTCCAGCTGGACCTCGCATTGGACTCCAGGTGATGCCCGCTACCCCTGGGGATCTACTGACTCTTGTCACTGACACCGCCAGTAATGGTAATGTCAAATCATTGTATAACATCCGCCTCGCCCTAGCCATGGCTCAGCTTCTGGAGCAAACTCGCGAGTTTGCACCTCAGCTCAATCCCTTCGTCGGATCAGAGCAAGATATTCTTAGCAAAGTTCGAGAAGCCAACCCTGTATGGGCTCATAACTCGAAATTTCTCGATTATTCGACCTACCGTATCGCCGCCATTCCAATTGAATGGGCTACCCCTGTGGAGATACCAGCCATTTCTGCACCATCAGAACTTATCCATCGTCACAACTACGGCTCTTGGGCGCAGTACTTTTATGTACATGGCGAACCATTTACTCTACTCGGTCAGTTTATGACTGATACGGGGTTCTACGACGCTGAGAGTGTCAGAGCAGGCCGAATACTCTCAGAGACCACACCCAAGCGTACCGCCAAGGACCGGGATGCCTTTGACGCCTTCCGATATGGATTTATAGCCCTAATCTCGAAGCCTGGTCTCTACGAAGAACTCCTCGAGAAATACAGCATCACTATTGCTAACGGTATCCGCTTGTTCAGGCCGACGCAATCTCCGCCATATTCTTACCAGTTCATGGCGAAGCTACTGGCCGACTTTGGGCTGTCAATTGTTACTGTCAACTCCATGAATCGGTTCGGTTGGCAATTTTGCATTGACATGCAGTACCTCACCACCAACCCTCCTTCCGTCAAGGCCCAATACGTTGCTCTATTAAACGAGGCACGTTTTCGGGCCCTATTCTTCCCAATTCAAGCTCCGGGACCCAACGCTATTCAGCGTGTACCGGACCACTGGAATATGTCACAAGTTATCGAGTATCGACGTCGTCGAGCACAGCTCGCTCTGCTTCGTGAAGACAAAATTGTTACCTCAGGTTACCAACTCCGACGGACGCTCATATTCCCTCCTGGCGCCGACGACCTTGGCTTCCAGGAACTGAGCGTTAGTTCAGACGACTTGGACGGTTCGCCCAACGTGGGCGACAATCCTGTTCAAACATCCGATAACGACGCCTTAATGGCCTCTACCTCTTCAGGAAACTGAGTAATGGGTAGTTTTATTTATTAGATCTACTACGTTGATCTTATGGGGGAGGATGTAACGGGACTATTTTATTCGTACCTATTCTCACGGTATCTAGAGTATATAAGACTCTCGATCCCTATTTACTTCTTTACCTTTTACCTTCACCATCGTCTACCATACTCTCTGGATACAAGTACTTACCTGTGGTCTAGAATAAACCCTGGTCAAGCTTAGTGTCTGCGCGAGTAAGGCGCATCGGTGAGAGACCCCTTACAGTATTGTTCCCCTTAGCTACCGACTTCGTCGAGTCGTTCAACGCCCCAATGATTCAGACGATCTGGGCCTCGGGGCCTTACAGGTTACATCTGACAGTTCCGCCGGATCTTCATTCAATACGAGTGGCAACACCGTCGGGTCTGCAGATAACGATACAGACATGGGTACTAATCAGGAGACTGAGTAAATGTACCATCGGTGGTAGCAGGAGACTGCGTAACCCCACCGATAAATTATAGATCTAGAGCAAGATCTAGTGGGGGAGGATGTAACGGGGACGTCTCTAAACGTTCCTAGTTTCTATTACACGTTTCATGTTGACAATAATTCACACGGACTTTAGTATATAAGGCTGTTATTCTCTCATTATATCTTTATCTTTTACTCTTACCATCGCCACCTAATACTCTCTGTAGTACTTACTTACCTGCGGTCTAATATCAAACCCTGGTCAAGCTTAGTACTCGTGCGAGTCCGGCGTACGGTGAGATCCCCATTACACAGTGCCTCAAGCATTAGCATAAATAGACAGAGCTATTGTAATTCTGACCCGTCTACGACGAGGCTAGTAAGGCGAGAAGAGAGGAAAGGAAGGAATTATGATGATAGTTTATGGGAATGTGGCGATGCGAAACTGTGTGGTACTGCTGTATTAGGAATTCTAGCGGGGTCAATCTGACGCCAGTTCCCGACTCTCCGCCCTCCGAGGCTCTAAGAGATCTTGGTAGGACGATTTGCAGACGCTGCGGGTACCTCTGTATTATCAAATTCGGTATCCCGATACCCGCATTGATCGTTACCATGGAAAAAAATATATGAGATGTGTTATAAGCTACAACAGTATGTCTTAATAAAGTAGCATACTCATTTTAATGATTGATGAAGGCAAGGAGCTATGCAGGATTCTGTCCCATTGGCCCATAGATGACTGTATAGTATCAATGGGCTGGAACCAGTGGACTGCTTTGGTGGCCTCTCGTGTAGGATTTGGTTACAGGTATGTCTTCCGTAACAACTTGAAATCGACATTGAAAGAGCGTCTCATTTGAGTGAAATAACTCTCTCTAACTTGAGTCGCAAGTCATGATGTGCACCGTGGAAGATAGTCATGGTGGTGAGAATTGTGGTGAATGATGGACAAAGATGCGTTCACCGCGCATCGAACCAAACGGACAGTTGCACCCGCAAGTTTCAGGCTTATCTTGGCGATATTCATGCCCACTCTTCTCTCATACCCGGTAGTCATCTTTCTAATAGGTCTCGGCGAGATAGGTGATCGCCCAAACAGCTCAGCATACGAGGTCGGTGCACAGTAGAAAAGGTATCCGAGCTGAAATTGTGTTGAGTGATGGTATCCAGGCAAAGGCAGTTTTCATCAACTTCATGATCATCTACTGACCAGTGTTCCATTTCTAGATCTTCCTGTGATTGGAAAGGCTGTGCTCTACAGGATTTATGTATCGTGGCTCGCATCATGTTCTGTACCACCACCACCCTCACTCGTCCCATTGATGACAACAACACTACCTACCCGCTCGTAATTAACTCACTGACATGTCTCACCAAGAGATGCTCCATGGTGGTACTGGGGTCAGCATCAAGAAAAGCCGCATTTCAAACGTTGGAAGAGACCAATAAAACGACTGCATGATCCATCAGACCATTGTAGAGAAGGGAGAAAAAATCTACAGAGGCTTACTAGAACTTTCAGAGGTGATATGTGTCTTTTTACATTACGATCCGAGTCGCTCTAACGCTGTCTTTCTAGTTCACGGAAGTCAAGCGAGGTGATATACACAAACATGGGAACATGTGCTACTCGTGGCGATTGTGCTCAAATGGGAAGGACGACACTGAGGCAGCAGTCTATCATGCCGAGATCATCATTGTTGGACCTTTTGGGCAGAAGAAGTACACTGTCAAGACTTATCATGGGCAAAATAGGAAGAGGGTATGTGCCTGAAGCTGTGGTTCAATGACAGACCCACAAATGATTTTCAGGAATGGCGACAAGATCTTGTGAGGTGCTCTAGAGATTGGCATGGGTGAGCTAAGGACTCACTTTTGATTCCACCAAAGGGACTGACATGTTTGGCAGGGATGTTCTGCTATTTGGATATAACAAGTCTTCTGTTCCTTTACTGATCTTCTATGGTGGTATGGGTCTATTCCCAGAAATCTGCCAATTCATTAACAGTGTAGTTTTAGAGCAAGCAATTTGTGGTACTTGCTGTAGCACTGTATCTCACCTTGTTTCTGGCCTAGAGCCAAATAGATGATCTTACCTGATAAAGACCTGATAAAAACTTGCCCTGACTTGAAGTCAGTGAACCTGAATCTGAACTTTGTTCTTGAGGTGATCTCAGAACTGATATATAACGAATCTGAACTGAAACTGGCACTGTCTGACTGAGTTTGGTACTGTTTAAGGGTCTGTTGCCCTCACTTTTCTGTCTCTGTCTGTTACTGTTGGGTCTGTTGCCCATTACTGCTGTTCTGTCCTGTCTGCTGTTTTGTCTGCAACTATAAAGCATCCCTGAGTGGTTGTTTGGTTGTTCTGACTCTGTCTGACTGTGCTGTTCTGTTCTGATCTGTCATATACCAGTTTGAGTCTCTTATAGACATTATTCTGACTCTGTTTTGCTGTTTCCTGTTTCTGCTTGACTGATTTCAAACCTACCTAAACCTATATAACCTCACACCCCATTCTAGACTACATTCTAAGTCTATTGTTTGGTGTATCTTACATTCAATCAGATTTCTCTGTGTGGAACCTTCAACAATACCAGAGCCCCACTCACATATGGTGTCTTTTGAGTTAGTTTTGTTAATTCAACTTACTCAAAACAATGTCATTCAATGTGTGGTTCAAGTCCAAGACAAAATATTTCTTCTAAGTCCACACCATAGAAATATGTCTAGAATGTTACTGGAAACAAATATCCTGTCCATATCCAAGTCACAGAATGTGAAAATGTTGTGTGAGTGTTGGCAGGATAGTCAGATTCTGGCCAGGTTCCAACATCCAGAATATTGCAATTTCACCACAGTGTGAGTGAACTATGTCATACTTGTGTCAATCACAACTGCATTGCAAGTATGACATTGAGTGCACCTTTTCAAGTTTTTTTTCAGGCCTTATTCAAATAGACATTCATTGTCACCATCAACAGGATTTTGTCTGTGGAGCAAGAGAACAGTTGAGGCTTCTCTTGGAACAAGAACCGGTACTAGTGGAGGGTGTTTTTTGGCAAGCACATGTTATGAACCAAACACTTTGACACCTCAAGATTCAGTATACACCCAAATTCTTTGACATCCCCTCACTTGTATGTACAATTTCTTACTACTATGCTTGACCTGTGTGAAACTTACTTTTCACAAGGTGGCACTTCAATCAATGAAATTCAACTGTTCAAATCTCATGTCCCTATCCCCCTTGTTGGATTTTTCAATTTGCTTAATTATGCTGCTCTTGAGTTTATGGCCCATAGAGTCCTAAAAATTCACCTTTTCTGATAGAAAACATGTGGGGCAAAGGGGCACAAATCTATAATGTAGCTCACCAAACTTTCATATATATGTAACCCCTTGAGATCAGATGTCTCCTGTAACTCTTCAATCAACATATGGATGTTAACTATACTGCATTATGGGTTACCAGCTATACACACAGGTGGTATACATCATATAAAGTTGAAATTTATCAGAGAGTATATGAATGTCCCTCACCAACTGCTGTACAGTACCTTTACCCACTGAACCTCTTGCAAAGACACAGCAGAGTTACTCCTACCCATTTGCATGCTTATTTGCTAGAGACAAATACAGTTTAGCAAAAGTTGATGGCTATTGCTAAAGCATATTGGTAGTAATCATTTGAAAGACTGTGAATCCACTTAAGGTTGATTTAGTGAAAGTATAAGTAGGGAGTGGTGTGAAATATGAGTGATATTTAGAAAATAGACCTTGTTAAACATCCACTCAATGAAAATAGACATTTCAGACATAAAGTCAAAATGAGGGCAAGTTTCTTGGCCGAATTCATACCTGCCTGCTCCACTGGGGCAGCCTTGACTCTACTAGTACTCCCAGATCTGCAACCACCATAAGGGCATGCCCAATGCTCCTTCAGATCTCTGAGACCATTGTTCACTGCTTTATTTCCAGGCAAGATAGCCTTCTCCACGGGTATTTGCAAAGCTCTCAGAACAGAAAGACCATCAACAAAAAGTCACATATCTGAGTCTTTTTTGTAGCCTTATTGCTCGGCTTCTCCTTCACTGGGTTCTCTTCCGAGTTTTCCTGTCCCTGCTTATTGTTAGCTGAGCTGCTTGAGTTGACAGTCACACTTCCTGAGGTGATCTGTTTCAGGCCGGCAAGGTCAATAGTAACAAAAGACTCCAACCAAATACACATACCTCTTCTGTAGGATAGACAACAAGGGACATCTTGGCATCTTTCCCTTTGAGTGCACATTGAATCATACACTTGTATTTCTTTTTGTCCTCAAGGATGATTGATGAACAGACCCATGGATGCAAGAACTCAATAGTGTAGTCATAAATATCATGCAAAAGAGGAATGCTGGTAACCTTCTTGACTAAAGCAACAAGCGCACAGTAAAGTGGATAGTTGCAGACAACCCTTACCAAGTTGTTGAAGAGAGAAAAGTAGTGAGGAGAGTAGAGAGGAACACTTTAGTTAGAACAAGAAATATCTAGTTCGTTATTGTTCAGGTTGTACTACATACAGTATTTATACTAAAGTAATGAGTAACCCTGTACCCTATGAATAGATAAGGAATACATGTGTAAAACATATGTACAGACAGTAATTAACTACTACAGTGTAACTACACGAGTATACCAGTCGGATCGTTCATACTAAACATGCTACTACAACATGTTATTTGTATGTACCATATCTCTAATGGCATAAATGCATGCATGCATATATTGAATGTTAGCCTTGTGTTTACAATGTTCATGCATAATGTACAAGTAAACGACTGTATTCAATGTTGTTATAGGGTGATCGATTAACGACTACACCTATACATTTCAACAAATCAAATGGGAATATAGTTGATACAAAGGTGCTACATAAGGATGCCAACTGATAATAAGTGATTTTAGGTCACCCGCGGGAGCGTGCATCAGATAATACAATAGGATACCAACGTTATATACAATAAAGTTCAATTTTTCTGATACTATTCACCTTTTGAATATTGTTCGGTCGCAATATAACCTGATCACATCTGAAACATGGCGCGCTAGTTGATACGCGTCCATCCAGTCACTTGAAAGTTCCCATCGGCAACTATCCCAATTCTCCTGGAATGTGAACATCAAATCCACAGCAATATTCTTTTTGTAACGCTCTCCATTTTGAACGATAAAATAGAAGTCGTAACCTCCGTGTCAAAGATGCAAATGAGTCGCCATTGCCCGTAACTAGGTCTCGGTAACTATTCTTATTCTTGTATACTCTGATCGACTTTTTGTAGCTGAACCCGATTGGAGAACCGCCCTATCACTTGCTTGGCCCGGTGAACCGTCGCTTTCACATTACTCATATGCCCTTGAATTGAACTTCTTTTGATTTTGGGTTTTGATTTTCCCATAGCTCTCCTGGCCTATCAGCGTAATTCTCTCAAGGTATAAGATAAGGGTGTTCCAGCAGAGAGGCAACTTCGAGACCAGCCCATCATGTCCAATAATACTGCTCCCCCAGTCCTCCCTAATCCATTTACACCCCTGGCATTCCTCGACCCAGAGACTGCGAATTCACTCGAGGCTTGTCGTTATCTCGCCGTCATGACTTTAGGTGTAAGTCGATTCAAAAACAAATTTTTGCAGGTTTTCTTTACAAAACCTCAGGGTTACATATGGGATTGTGCTATCAATCTTGAAAATGACTACAGACTTCTTTGCAACTATCCCATCCGCTATGCTACTGTAAGTTACTACCTGTCCAGGTCTGTCAGCTATTTCTCTACAGGATATTCAACCGATTCATGATCTTGACCAGGGTTGGAACTATGGGATATGTGATTACAAGTACTATGTTCCTGGGCAAGCAGCGATATCTCCGTTCCTTTGATTCTCAAATCTAACTTTTTTACTTCTTTTGTAGTTGGAAATATATCGAGCTGTCCGAAACTACAGATCGTTCAAGGGACTTTCTATCTTATCAGCACCGCGTTCACATCGTTCCTCTTCCTTCTTCGTGTCGTTGCGGTGTGGAATCTGCACAAGTGGATCGTAGCTACCTTCACTCTCCTTTGGCTTGCCACAGTTGGAGTAACAATCACAGTGCCAATCGGCCTTGGATCGAGTCACATCGGGACTACTCAAGCATGCCTCCTCACTCGGGTTGCTGATTACAAAGAATCCTCAGGAATCGCAGCTGTGATCTATGACAGTGCTGTGGTTCTGGCCATCACTTATCGGATCCTGATGAACTCACTATACGAAGGGGGTCCTTCCGTCCAGTTTAAAACTTTCATTGGCAATGGTAAATCCCTCCTACCGACACTCTCCAGGAACCTTCTCAGAAGTGGGCAACTGTACTATCTGTGAGTCCCCGTGGATCATTCCATTTATTCACCCTGACCTTTTTATAACTTTCCAGAGTAGCACTTGCCGGAAACATTCTCAATCTTTTGACGCTGAAGCTCCCAGACATTCCAGTGTTCTATAAAGCAATCTCCAGTTTTCCAGTAAATGCAATCGTCAATTGCATGGCTTGTATCGTGTTCAGACAGATCAAGTTTGGACTGATCACTGTCGATGGTACCATCAACTATCACTCTGGTAGCTCCAGGGTCGGACCCGAACATACGGCGACGAGCAGCGAACTTCCGATGCATTCGATGCAGTTTCAACCTGGGGGCCAAGCCTCTGCCAATGGGAATTCGTTCACCTTGCATAGAAGTGATGGTGGGATTAGTGTTCCTTCAAAAATGGTTCAAGTCAGTATCAGGGCGGAGCGAGAACCATAAGGCAAACGACGTTGTATGAGGTGAACAAACACTCCCACTCGCCAATCTAGATTCTTTCTTTCAACCCCTTCAGAATAGGAACTCTGTGTTGTCATATGGACTTTCTAGTCCCCGTAAAAGATGCTGTATGTTTCACTATGATGTGTATTAAAGTACAGGTTCAAGTTCGAGGTTAACTTTACGAGGTAACCGTCGAATGGAAGATGTTGACCGCAAGGCCCAAGGATGACTAGTACAACCAAAGGTCATTCAGAATCAGGCGCTGACCCACATCCGTTAGCCCGTTCGAATCTTTTCTCTTGGTGTTGCGTGATCCACGGTCGGAGTAGCGATCAGGCTCAGATAATGCTGACCGTGAGCAACGATTTAGTTGAGTCTAATGGCCCCTGATAACGAGGTGCGATCAGCATTATATTCTGAGAGTCACCGTCGTGATGAAATGAATCATGAATAATATCATTCGTTATCTATATTGGGCTAACAAGTTAAGAATGCTAAGATCTCAGAATACAGTCTGATGAACCATGGTAAGTAATGGTAATGCAAGCAGTACGCGTCGCACTTATGGACGGAATTGGCTACACGACACAGAGTCAACATCCCTGGCAAGGGACTGGTGTTAACGCCAGGCTAGAGTCCCAGGGAACTCGGAGGACACAATGGATGCGCGACCGCTGAGTCGGTCTATCCGAGACGAGAAGAACAACGTGTTGAGACCGTCGTCGTGGTTTGTTGTTATCCCTCTAACAAATCTAAAATACTGTCTTCGGTTAATCTCACTATCCCGTATCCCACCGCGGAACGCCACCTGTGGGCCGGAGGTCCGGTTGGAGCGTTCAACCTGGAAGCGCGAGATGCGAAACTTTCAAGGAGGACCTTGAGTTCTGTGCGGGATCGATGAATTTGCGTGATATACGCTCGGCTGTACCTAGTCTGGAACAGCATCCTTGTCTGTGTTCACAGTTTATCATCTACCACCCTATGTGTGGTGACTGTACAAAACAAAACGCCGCACGTTCGTGAGCAATACAGTGTTTCCAAGCGACTTCTTCCAGATATATTCCTGTCCGACTACCTGCTAGACCCTAAAACCTTATTCTTTACATACACCTTTGCGACCCTTTTCACTATAGCCTTCCTTCCGATCCCTTGCAAATCAATATACACAAGACCAACATTTTTGGCAGTCTTGGCGATCGAGGCAGAGCTCTCTGCAGCTTCTGGTCCATATCTTAGAGATAAAGAAACGTCAGAAAGCGAGAAATAGATCGAAAATGGCAAGGAACCGTACTTGTGTCGAACCATGGCATCCCCATGATCAGCTCCGACGGCTATAAGCTTCTTTGTCGACTCTTCGATAGTCGAAAGTATAAGATCAGCCGAGAGCACGAAGCGAGCTCTCCGACCTAAAGTCTTCGGAGTAGGAAGGGCCTGCCCTTCCTGCCCTACCAGATTCTCACTTTTCTTCCCACCCGCTACACGATAGATCGCTTGGTCAACGAAGTTTATCGCTCCGGAACTGGCTTGGAGAGCCTTTGCACTGGCTGCATGGACTTTTGTGAGGCCTTTGCGAGTCCGATCTGAGCTCAGAAAAGCAGCTGTTCTGGATGATGTAGGAGATGGCGTCGATGAAGGGGTGGAATGGGAGATGTAATAGGATGACGCTGTGGATATCCCCCGTACAATTAGATTCGTAGTCTCGGTTATAGCGTGACTATATCATAAACAAAGAGTGATCAGCTTTCTAGCAATAGTGTCCAGGGCGCAAAAGTACCTAGCCAATGTAGCAGACTTTGTCATCCAATCGTGCTGATCTGGAGGCACGTTTCTCGCAAACGCTTCAATAGCCGTTTCATCGTCCGTCAGGTACGCGTCTTCGGGTATCTCAATGACCACCGGATCATCTTCGTGTCCCTTCTTATACATCGAAGGATCTTCCTTCACCATAACTTTCTTATCCAGCTCCCCAACGATCTCCCCACTATCTTCGTCTCTCAAGAGAATCCGACCGCGAAGATCTTCCTTCTCACCCGAAATTGTCGAGGCGTAAGGTGGGAGGACATCGTTAGAGCTGTCGGGGGACATGGTTGTTGTTGAAGCGTTTGCTGGTCTCGCTCGACCTTATAGTTGGGCGTGTTAATACCTTTTTAAGCAATTTGAAGCGATTCTTGCACTTTCAAAAAAATTTAAAGGGGATTTTGGTTCAATTCGCGACCAAATAGCTGATTACCACAAAAAAGCTGTGGCTATTATGATGATTTTTGGCAAGTTTCGACTCCTTGCGGTTGCTTCCACCAAGAGCGTTGCTAGAGGTTTACCAGTGAGGCGTTAAAAGTGGTTGTTGTGGCGATAACCTGCGATTTACTTATGCTCTTAGCCATCAGTCGTTTGGGTCCATTTCACACTGCGCTCTGACGTCGTTCGCGGGCCTAATTTAATGACTTCGGATATCAACCAAATTTGCAATTTGCCCGTCGTGAATTCAAAATTGCAGCTAAATTGCCAGGGACCGCGCCTTCCTAACGGGTAGTTACTAGTTACCCATTGTCATGATCACGAATTGGCAAAGTCACCGATACAAAAGTCTCGAGCAATCTGACTGATATGCATACCCGGAAGGATGATGGGACGGTGATGCCGAGCAAGGTCACGCGGATCTATGCCATTTCCGACTGTTGGGAACAGCCAGACTCGTTCGGTTATTCTCCGCGGTTTTTCAATTGTTTGCCTGCTTTGGAGTTGCTCGCAAATAACCTGAAGCATTCTCATGTTCAATCGGACTCTTAAAGTCGGTAGTACCAGCTGCATTGTGAGCTACCTAACCCCATTCATTATCGTAAGTGAACAGTGAGGAACACACGTCTGTGCGCTTTCAGCTCTATCATAACTGAAAAGTCGCCTATCAAATGTCAATGTGGATCGAGAGTGCCAGGACTAGAAGATATGACAGTTACCTGTTTAAGTATAAATTTCAGGCTGAATCGTACACGGTATGAAATAAGAAATGGGCATGTAAATTGATACAAAGAACAGGCAAAAGATGCAGGTAAGTGCAGACTTGAGAACAGGTGAGAACAGGTTAAGAACAGATATGGCCAGATTAAGAACAGGTTGAGAACAGTAAGAACAGATCAGGCTCAGGGTAGAAGATAAGGACAGGGAGAGAACAGATAACAAACCCATAAGTTCAGGTTTAGTTCTGGCAGGGTATATCAGGAGTCTTACTGCACCTATACACCTATCCCTTTTCCCTTACTATGTACATTACCATGCAATTTAACTATAACTATACTAATCTTTCCACCTATACATCTTTGAGACATATATATATATTTATACTTTTCTTATGTGTATAGATATAAACTGTAGCCAGTCTATTACAATTAATAAGCTTTCATCCTCATCTCAATTCTTTGGACCTTTGACTTGTGTTGTGATGGAGCAACTGGTCACTTCCACCTGGAGTAGATTGTAGCAACCCATAACCTTTATCTCTCATCTTCCATCACAATTTGTTCTCACAGATATATAATAAGTCATGACACCACTAAATTGACTCCAACTGTTACTCACTCCAATAAGCGACTATAGGTGACCGAACGCAGGCGAAAAATACTAAAGATGTGACGTCACAGTTATCAAATGCAATGCTCAAGGTGTTTCTTACTTTGTGTATGTCCTGTGCAGATGAGAACATCATGGGAGTACAAGTCAATTGGTGATTGTAATTGCAGGCATTATACACAAATGCATAACTATATTATCACAAACACGGAGGGGCATGCATAGTGGAACAACCTGGCCGAGTCCATAAGATTACCATCCGACGGCAAGGAAAACGTACTCATAACTTTGCAACGTAGGTAGGACGATGTGGGAACTCGTGATGGGTACTTCGTCAAGGCAGGGGAAACGACGACCCCATCTCTCATCCCTCGCGTCCAATGGACCGTCCTATTGACCGTCCTATTTTCCCACGCCACTCGGAACTTGGGACTCGGGATTTACGGTAAGCCCAGATATATCACGTTCAAATTTTATTTTTGACATTCGCAAAAGACCGAGTGAAAGGCCACACAGATCATTCATTAATAAAACCATAAACGATAACGGGTTTCGGACCCATCAATCAGTCTTATTTTCGTCCAAAGATGCGAAGGTTGACCGAGAAAGGAGACTCCATTGAACCTTCCTGTCTCAGGTGTTTCCACAATCCAAGGGATTGCTACCCACGTCAACCCTCAGAAAAATGTTCGCTCACACATTTTGTCATACTGTTAACCTTCTTTAACAGCCAGAACCCGTTGCTTGAAGATACAGAACCGCGCACGACGACATCTGGTGACACGGTTAAGTGCTGTCGCTATTCGCGGAAGGGCGGGAGTCGGAGACAGCATCAAACTAGCGTTACTATCTCAGTACGCCATCATCATGACTTTTGCACTCCGCCTTTCTAATTGACCGACAGTCCACACCTCTTAACCAATTCAAATAGCAAGTGTTGACCTATGTTCCTGAACCCAGGGGACGCTAGAAGGAAGGGTGGGCAAAACGGGAGGATGATGGTGAAATTGATGTTGGCGGTGCAACAACCGTATACCATTAAGTACACGTCATGCGCCTAAATCTTTCAACATCAGATGATCATGTTCTCCATAGACTGAGCTAGACTGGCATTCGGTTTGACATTTGACAACGAGAAAAAGGCTAAAACCACAGAGATGAAGGCTCGGTTAACGACTGTTTCCTCGTCGGGTATGAGATGCTTGTCAATATTTCAATTTCAATATGCCGTCTGCTGCTACCGCTTGGCGCAAACGACGAGCCTGAGCAAGACAACTCGTGAATATGATTTTATGATCTCGATTCGAGACTGAGGTTTGTCTGACTATGTTTTTTCCTTGGTAGAGAGAACTTTGAGAACGAAAATTAGACTCGTAATTTCCTTCCACTACTTATTTTGTTTCCTGTCTATTAGGAGCGAATTCGATGCATCCAGCACCTATACCGTAGAGTCAGGGAAAACGATGCTCACACTTCCGTCCAGGGAAATGTCGCTCTTTTCCACACCGAGGGAGCAATCGGAGACCGCGTGGCGTTAAACGTCTGTGTTCGAACGAGAGTGCACAAAAGCTACTTGCAATGGAGGTCAATATATCAGCAAACTTCTGGTCGATCTTAAGGCGTCAGTCGTAGTGCCGAAAGAAATCATTGAAGCTCGAGTCAGCCCTCTTCATAACTAGCCTTTACTGTGGAAATGATATTCAAAGACTAAGAAATAGGACATGAGTAGTGCAGAGAGGGCGACAAGTGTAGACGCACTACGCGTCACGGTACATTCACCGTTGTTGTTTCGCGGGAAATATGCGGATGAAGGGGACGTAGATGTTTGCGCCGGGAGCTGTGGGGTTATTGGAGAAACGTCCGAGCTAACCGTGACTCGTCACAGGGAATAACGGAAACAAGGACGGGTATCCCTTCAATTAGCAACGAGAGGAAGGCCAAACGTGAGTTTTGTAATCTGAATCCATGCCAAAAGGGGGACAGGGTCGATCAACAACGGCCGAAGCAACCGCACTGCAAAAGGGCACCGTATCGGAAGGGGTATTGAGGGACGGAAGGACGTACTTCCATCGATGATACATCCATCTGTAACTTGCCCGTGACACCTCCCGTGAAACTGCCATGCCCCCCTGTGGGCGGGTACAAGTTAGTCCAAACTTCAAGGGAAGAAGAGTTGGGGGGGAAAGAAAACAGAGGGAATGCCCTAGATTTGAGATGAGACAGGGTAGAGAGCTTACTCAACTGCCCATGCAAATCACCAGGATCAACAGCCAATTCCAGATAGCCTCTAATGCTCAGTAAATCTCGAGCCTCAGCGACATCATCTGTTTTTCGTTGGAGTTAACGCCCTCATCATTTCGAAGCATGGATAGATTGACTGTTGCGACGACGAGAATGTAAGAACATGAGAACAGTGGGACTTCATTTTCCATCAAATTATAATCATGAGTCTACTTCAACCGATAGTCCCACGGCTTGTAGTATGTGGTTGAATACCTGTTAGAGGACGTTGGGCATTCTCAAACTCGTGCCATTTTTGGATGGCAGATTTGATGCCTTTTTCAATTGAAACGCGTACATGCGTGCCGCGCATCGGTACACTTTCCATCTACGGATACGGGACAGTGGGAGTTTCAGTTAAGTCCGTTCCTAAGCACATAGCATTTAATTGTGGACATGGCGAACCCACAATGAATGTAAATGCTGTGATATATTTCTTTTCAGAGCACTCGGTTTCAATGAAGCCTTTCCTGCATCCGACCGTTTTCTGGTTATGTTCACCTTGCGAGGACAATCTTGCACTGTACTCAGCTGTGTTCGGAGGTAGCTGATAGTAGCCAGTACTTAAATAATCTCCGTCCAGATTGTGCGCACGCAAACGGTTTGAGAATCTCGAGATCCCTGCGTCCAGAAACGGAAGGAGCGCCGATTGCGGCATGTGGAAAGAAGCGAGGCCGGAGCTCGAGCACCCCGAGCGTCCCATTTTCCGTCTGTCCAAGTGTCGGTAATTCTTGGGAGTGATAAGAACGCCGATCGTGTACCTCCGTTCGCGAGTTCCGTCTCTGTCGAATTGGATTAACCTAACGATGGCTATGGCATTTCTGATATATCTCAACACTACCCGTCTCTTTCCTCGTTCTTACTCGGATCGCCTCTCCTCAAGCTCCACTGTGCGTTTCGCGAATTCTGTATCCTTTCGAACAGCTCCAGACGCCCGCTATAGGATGGAGCGATAATTATGGGTGCTGCCGATGTTAAAGGAGACACTATATAACGCCGATCCTCCGAGCTCCTTCTCGGAGCCCAAAATGAAAGCCGGACAGCATTACGAGCTCCTTGGAGCAGAGCATTACAGCACCATCGAAACAACTTTACAGCCCATACCGAATTACCGTGAGTTTTTCTGTTGCTTTGTATATGATTCTGCTATAGATTCTTGCAGAATGTCGAACATCCTCATTTTGGTGTTCGAATACTATATAGTCGCATTGGGGCTGTTGAAACACTGAATGCGCTTAGAAGCACAATCCTGATGATCATAAGATGGGGACTACCAAAATGTAACTAAATAAATAACCATCCCACTATAAGCTGCGTTACCCTGTTAAAATTCTCATGGAGTCACTTTGAGTAGCAGCCAAATTCCATAGTGAGGATAGGTTCTCTCAGTCAAACTCAGCCCATCAGATGCTGCACATTGTGCGCTAATAATAATCCTCATTTCTCGTTTCCAAGACCCAAAATAAGAAACTGTTATCCCATTGCTCCGACATCATTCGAAAAAAAAAAGCTGATGACGGCGTCCAATCCTGGATAGGCTTATTTGATGGATCATTTGATTCTGTTTGTAAACTCGGAGCACTAAAACCCATATTTGGTTTTTGGTCGATGTTCCCATGCTCTCATCATTATCTGATATATGGGCGGTGCATTGCCTCCCTAATCCCGTAGGCACCCTTAAAGGTATAAGAGAATTTTTCGGGGAAGCGACCCTGAGACCAGCCCATCATGTCGAACGGTACTGCTCCTATAAACCTCCCTAATCCGTTTACGCCTCTTGCATTCCTCGAGCCCGATGTTGCAAATTCACTTGAGGTTGCTCGTTACCTCTGTGTGGTGGCTTTGGGTGTAAGTCCGTCCATTCGAAAAAAAAACGTTTTCATAACTCACAGAAAACCTCAGGGCTACATATGGGACGTAGCTATCAACCTTGCAAATGACTACAGGCTTCTGTTCAAGTACAGGATTCACTATCCGACTGTGGCCTACTATTTGTCAAGGTACGTGAGCTGTCAATTCTACTGAGTATGCTTTCGATTAAATGATCTGGACCCCAGGATTTCGACTATGGGATATATGGTCACGAGCACTGTGTTCCTAGGCAAGTAACAATATCGCGTGGGTCTTCAATTCTCGAAAATCTCATCTTCAAGGAAATAGTTGGCAACGTACCGAATTGTGAAGCTGTACAGATCGGCGTAGGGGTTTTCTACATCCTCAGCACAGGTTTCACATCATTTCTGTTTCTTCTCCGTGTCGTGGCGGTGTGGAATAGGAACAAGTGGATCATGGGTATCTTCACTGTCCTTTGGCTGGCTACAGTAGGAGTCGCAGTCACAGCACCAGTTGGCATCGGAGAGGGTCATATCGGTACCACTCAAGCGTGCCTCTTCACCCGAGTTGCCGTATACACAGAGTCGACAGCAATCACCTCTATGATTTACGACAGCGCTGTGTTCTTGGCCATTACTTATCGGATCTTGGTGAACTCGCTGTATGAAGAGAACCCTAGTGCCCAGTTCAAAACCTTTATCGGAAGCGGCCGATCTTTCCTACCGACGCTCTCCCGCAATCTGCTTAGAAGTGGGCAGCACTACTATCTGTGAGTGATGAATAAATCTACCTGAATAATTCTTGATTGGGCTGATTTACTTTTATTCGTCTTCCAGGGTGGCGCTAAGTGGAAATATCGTCAATCTTGTGATGCTAAAAGTCCCAAACATTGCCCTACTCTACCACGCGATGTGCAGCATCCCCGTGATCGCGATCGTCAATTCCATGGCCTGCATCGTGTACAGACAGATCAAGTTCGGGTTGATTTCTGTCGATGGCACCGTCAACTATCAGTCCTTCGGTACTTCCAGGTTCGGAGCAGACCCTACGGCGACCACGAACGAAATTCCATTACATAACCCAATACGCTTTCGACCTGGGGTTCAAGATACCAGCAACGGAACTTCGTTCACTCTTCATTCGAGCGATGGTCAGATCACTGTTCCTTCAAAAGTTCAAGTCAGCATCACAAAGGATCAAGAGTCACATTATGACAGAAAACCTAACGACGTTGTATGAGGTAGGTAGCCTCGACAAAATAATAACAACCTAATTTCTCATTATTTTAGTCCCTTCAGATGGGATATGTGTTTTACTGTGATATGGAGCTGGTTTCCCATACTCCTCACTGAATTTGTAGTTTTTTTTTTGAACACGCTGTATCTTCCACACTTATTTGCATTGACTTATTCAACATGATTTGTAATTGCGCATGAGAAATTCACGGAGGCTTGCTTCAACGCACGAGAGAGATCTTTACTTGATGTCGGACGCAACGCGGCGCTTTAATCGTGTAATCCAGCTCAGGGGGCAATGCAATGCAATGAGCGAGGTAATCATCGAACGACAGAGATGTTGACGGCATGACGGCAAGGGTAACGGAGGGCAAGCATAAGGCAGTCAGGAATCAGAAAAAAGGGCAGGTAGATGAGAGAAAGGATTCAAAAAAAAAACGACAACTCACTTCGGAATAGGGAGCCCCATATTGATATACACGAAAAAAGAAAACTTGGAATGACTGCCCAGGTCGCTCAGCGGTTTTTATATGGTCCTTACGCCGCGTAATTCGGTAAAAATGTAAGTCTCTATTGAATGAAATACAGAGAAACGGGCCATCGGTAACGGGCCGGAGAAGCAATCCGAAGCGCTTCACAAGCATACCCTACCCGCTCTCCTTCCCGATGTCACAAATCTTGAAAGATTTCTGAGGACCGTTGCCAACACTCCCGGATTCAACAAGCAAGGTGTACAACGTCCAGTACGCTGTTCACCCGAACCGAATTTACCGTGGAAACTGTTTACTCTGATGCGAAGATGTCGCGAAAATCCAAGTGGGTTTAGTGTTCCTCGAAGGCGAGCACGAGTAGCGAGTAACGAGTGAGCTTACATGACGCCCCACGAACGGGAACAGGTAAGTTACGTATGTATGTACGAAGAAAGACCGAGTAACATCGTACATGAATCGGATGTCAAAAATAACACCCCGCCCCCGAGAACTATATTCCCCCCCCTGTCCAGGTTTTCAACATCATTCAAAGACCCTGACTACCGATTCCAGCTCTACAATACCGAACGGAAAGGTACAAAACTCTCTAATCCGCTATGTACATTACCCGCTTATAACATGCCGCTAGTATTCAGCCGAACTTTGAAAGTTCGTGACGGTTGGTTACGTTACCTTTTTCGTTGAACAAAAACCGACTAACCCAGACAGTTGTTGTACCTGTCGGAGACATCAGAAAGCCCATTTTGTGGCGGGAATCGTGTAACTTGGGGCTGCAAAAATACATGGAGCTTTGAGTACACGGTACGCGGTGCGTTGCCACGGTTCTCAATTGATTATATTCGAGACTGAATTGAATCTTTGAAGTGCAGGAACAGAACGTCAACACTGGATATTTTCTCAGTAGTCTCAACAAGCCTAGCGACACGATCTTATGGTATTGCCCTGGTTCTTAGGACTGGAAGGTATCAATCCACATCTAAGAATTGGGTTGTCTTCCCAATAAAATGAGCGCTGCCTGGTTCGTGGAATGGACCGGTTTATCCGTACTCAGCCAGTGCTTCTTCAGTTCCAGAGAATTATAACGGAGTGTAGAGTTTGATAGCCTTTTGGCCGATCTCCTTAATCGTATGGGCAAAGCAGCTTTCAAGCGAGAGGAAGAATATATGTAGCTACTCCCCGAGACCTCTCAGACAGCGGTTATATATATAGCGCGAAATACGTGCTAGGCGTCCTGGGGCTACTGGCACTGTGGGATTCGGAGCAATCAATTTGAATTCCGACCTATTTCCCGCCGTAAAAGTTTGTTTCGCCATTTCGTACAGTCAATACTAGAGCAGAGCAATGATTTGTTTGTTTATAAAACTGGTTTACAAGGTTTTGCTGGGCAATCGACCTACAATTGGCCTGGGGACCATTTGCATAATCTTTACGAGAAGGTCGAAAGTGGAAGGCCGGCGCACTGCCGAGTGCGGTTTTGATCCGTCCCGGACCACAACGGCAGATCAGTGAGATGATCCGATCACTGCCGAAGGACTTCCGAATAGTTACCCGTTCGGGATTTCATTTCTAGTTATTTACTGTATATCTATGTATAAAAACTCATGGACTATTCTTCGTTGTAAACAAATCACTTAACCTTACCTCACTCAATACTGCTCTCTCAGTTCTCCAGTTCACCCAACATTATGGAATACATTGAGAATGATCTCGCGACGGTGAAAGATGCGGTTTTAAACGATGAGTGAGTAACCCACACTCCTATCACTCTTTCAGTTAGCATTCGCTGACCACAGGCCTCCACGGATTACTAGCTCACCAGCCTTGGAGGTGAGGGAAGCAATTTCCACCCTCCTCTATAACCCCGATTTTTGCCCTCAAGGTGGTCTCCTCGGGTTCCCGCTGTCCTGCTCATACCGCGTCGGTCCCGGATACCCAGAAAACCTCAACGATGTCCTCGATTGGCTCAAACGAAGAGACGACATCATGCTTTTAGTATGCGAGAACCTAGGTCTCGGTCTCTCTATCAAAACTGTCGTGCATGACCCGATGAGTTCTGACTATTGGCAGCAAGGTCGTCTATTGATTGACAGCGCCGTATGGACGGTCATTTGTATCCAGAAAACGGCTTGCTCGAGCATTTCTTGGAGAACGAGGCTCGGGAAGAGATCGAGACGCAGCTTGTCCATCCTTATGACGGTTCACCTTGTTACAGATGTAGTAGGTACGGTGAACGCTCGAAGGCCATTGCTTGGGTCAGGCCTTTGAAGGATGGTCGAGCAGGTTATACCCTGGAGTGGCCTGGGTTTGATGGGGAAATGGAAAGTGAGCGGGTATATGTCACTTTGATTGCTGCTTTTGGGCCTGCGGGGGATAGAAATAATTGGAAAGCTTATGAAGCAGAGGAGTGGCGGGAAGAAGATGACTAGACTTGCGATATCTCACTTCAATTGTTTATAGTTGAATGTAACCTGAGCAGTGAAGTCTGTTGTACAAAGGACTTTCCTGGTAGATATTTACGTTGCGACGCTCGAGATCAGCTGCATAACTCCGATATCATCAAATCAGGCTCAGTCGAGGTTGATTCGTTCTTCTACACAAAGGACGAAGCGCCACAGTTGTGATGAACTGTGAACTGATCTCTACCAAGTTACGGCCGGTCCATTTGCGACATGCCTAAGTTGGTCACAAACTGATATGTCCAGAGTTCCGAGATATTGTTGAATCACGCGGGTAACCTGCCATGGATTCGGTATTTTGGTTAAATTGTTACCGTTTGATTGTTGTAAAGGTGCGCGGTTCAACGTGTGACTGTAGAAGAAGCTCCGCCGTTGATTGGGATTCTGCGTCGGTGAGAACTCGTACATGTCATCGTTAATCTCCGACACCGTTATTACTAATTCTATTGAAATCGAGCTTTTGTCATTGCTGTAGCTTTGCGCGAGAACATGCCACCTCTCAGAGTTATAATCGACTCTTGCCCGGGGTTCTGGAATGTTTTCCCCCCCCTTGTTCTTCATTGTCCGACTCGAGAATCGTGCCTGAGGTAGCTTTTAGAAGAACACAAATGCATAATTACTTAATCTACTGCACTAAACCTCAGCCTCATAATTCTCTCGGATGTCAGCTTTGAAGAAGCATCAGAGCTGCCATTCAAAACAAGGCAATCGCTTGGGAATGCTCAACCTTCCAACCTTTGATAGCGAGTGGAGTAAGCGTCATGCGACCCCTACATAAACGCCTGTGCTCAGCGCTCACTGGCCTTTTGAGTCTTGACGGCATACGGTCGCAGTGACTACTATTCCCCATTCCGCGTCACATCCAGTTAGTTACTTGATAGCAAGGGATTCGACCTGAAGCTATCTACCGTGCCAAGAAAGGAGTATCTCGATGTGGATCCCGAATACCGTAGCTGATGGGAGAAAATCAATACTATTTGTTGATGTTCCCACTCCCTGTCATGCAAGGTGGACGTGAGTCGTGAAAAGTAGAACGCCGGAACACCGCCGTTTATTTATCACCCCACTGATTGTTGATTGGTTTTATATTTCTGTCTGCGTGAATAACATTTCTCCGAAGGTTTCAAATGTTTGAAAACGCTGCTGCTTTTGGGTGGCTCTGACCGCCAGAGGCGCGGTTCGGAGAGGCAGTCTTTGGGACATTGTGCAGTCTAAAAACATTAAGTTTCATGCGTCTATCCACGGTCCGCAGCGCGTACACCCGCTATGGCCGCTATAAGCTGGTATCTACTATTTACTAGTTTCACTCAGCGCGGGTAAAGACAGTTCTAAACATTATCTGGGTTGGTTACAACGCTCAAAATTACCGCATCAACGAGATAATGAGGATATATTCGCCGCAAGAATCAGGTTCTTTGGAGATAGTATGTTAGCACAAAAGTTGTTCACCAACGGAATCGAGGTGACTTTCAGTATCAAGAATAACGGATCCCTGGCACCAGCAGGCCATCCGTATAAATGAGCATTAGAGTAAAGTCAGAGGAAGATCAGCCAAAATTATTAAGTTCAGTTCGAGAACCCTGAGAATGACTCAGATAACATACACAATCAGCATTGACATTCCATCAACCCATCCTGATTCAGCGCCTTCCAATCCGACATGCGAGACTTGCGGGAGATGGAAAAGGCTTGCAGCCGAATATCATTGAACCTAAACCTAAAGAGGAACTATTCGGGATAGCGGTAGAGGTGGGACGAAGAATTACCTTTACGGTGAATAAGGCAAATAATTACGACCACACGGACGGCCAACCGTCATCCTAGTCCAAGATAGCTTTCGGTATGAAAAATTGCACAGCGTAAGAAAACCTTTGGAGAGGACTCATATGCACGGTACGGGGGGCTCAGAAAACATCATTTGTTTTTTGTGATATTTGATTTCACTAATCGGACGCGACGAGTGGACCTGCCAGGGAAAGGGATGTGAGGAACTAGCAGCCTAATGACTCCGAGACGACTCCCTTTCTCATTCAAAAGTCTAACGAGTTTATTCCCAGACTGGAGGGAAGATTCACGTCATCAACCACCAGGTAGACGTACTAGCTGCAATGCGACTCCGAGTGGAGGGGAGGACCAACATGGTGCTACCTACGTGAGTTTCCCTTTGGCTATAGTAGTTGTACTTAGGATGAAAGCGGTACCCACAAATCATGCAATTGTACAGAACATAAGACATAAATCGGATATTATATTGTTTACTGAATGGAAGGTATGTAAATAAAGCCTTTGAAAAGATGCTCAATTATATAATAAGATAGAATCATAATAAATCTTTGAGGAGATTTTGAAACATGCATCATGATGGAGATCATGCTAGCAGCATCCTCCAAAAGTCACAGCACGACTTTTCAGTTAACTCTTATGTCTCAGCACCCTGACGGTTTTACTACCTGTAACGGTACTGGAAAGGAAATCGTTCCCGTTGCTATTGCTTGATTCACTTACATTACAATGTATGAGTCCTTCAGCTATGGGCAAGAAACGAGAACCTTTGTACCCCATAGCTGAGAGCCATTGAGTCGACGGATTGGAAACATTCGAGGGCGGCATGATGCGGCTTGTTTCGAGATGGCGGCAGGATCCGGTGCACAATTTTTCCTGCCACGTAACTTATTCATCAACAGACGGCCATACCTGGGCGCCGTCAGCGGAAGAATGGGCATTCAACATGCCAACACAATAAACGAAAGCTTGAGTGCTGAAATGAGCGCTGTACGGTGAAGGAAGGCTATCCGCAGAAGGCGGTGTCTCGGGGAAGCGGAAGGCGTGTAAAAGGGTTCCTGAGCGTTGCAATTTGGCAAGCTCGACAGGCTGGGACTTCCATTCTAATTCCTGGACAGTTGCCGATACAACCGGCTACCCAGTGATAGGTCAGGCGTTAACTCACCCTGCTGCAACCGTGTAAAGCGGCTGAAATCCGCCTGAGTTTGGCTGAGTCGCAGTGCCTCAAGCCTATCCAAATAATCCCGTTCTAATAACAGAGAAAACGAGTAGTAAATGGTACACTGAGGTACCGACCGATAGGCAAGGCAATGGTACGAAAATAAGAAAGACTGGGATAACGGTGAGTCACATAAATACTCCGTCTCGGGCCGGGTCCTTACAAGCCGAATATAACTTCAGGGAAATGAAATCCTTCTTCGTTTGATTTTCCCATTCATTGAACCGATATATCTGCCTGGCTACTAACTCATTTGCGATGATAGAAAGAAACTGAGGGAGGCTGAAGGAGATCGTAATTAACCCTACCCTTCAGCGTTGTCGATGTGATTCAAGTCGCGAGCTTCGGCGAAAATCGGACTGCTGTGTAAATCGGGATAGATGGCAGCCACTTTTATTTCTGTCTGGCGCTGTTGAAAATGCGAGTTCCAAAAAAAAGGACATTCCACGGATCTAGATCCGGAAAAGGTATTGAAGATGCTACTAGCCCTCCAATAGTTGACCAATGACCTCGATTCTTGATGGATGTCCGAGAGGAACCCATTACAATATTATGTGACCATATAAACTCAGTATCTGGAAAACTGTTCAACCTAAGAGTTCAAGTTCACATTTACCTTATGAGGGGTGTACAGATACTCTGGTGAGTAATGGGGCACGAGTGCGGGGAAGAACGGATCCGCTTGGAAGTGCTAGTTTGACTCGATAACCTTTATCGGATACGACGGATTGTTCGTTTCCCTTGTGGCATCTGATTCATGGGTGCTGTATAGCCTCGAAATACCGCCAGAAGGGCCTTCTGAACATATACATAAGAGTATGCCAGCAAGGCAACCTTGAGACCCGCTTATCATGTCGAATGATACTGCTCCCCCAGACGCCTCTTATCCAGTTACACCTTTTACTTTCCTAACACCCGATATTTCGAATCAATTCGAGATTCCTCGTTATCTCTATGCAGTGACTTTGGGTGTATGTTATTTCAATAGAATTGCTGCAAGTCATGGCTCACGGAAATTCTCAGGGTTATATATGGGACTGTGCGATCAATCTTGAGAGTGACTACAGGCTCCTGTTCAAGCATAGGATTCCCTACCCTACTGTAATTTACTATTTATCGAGGTATGAAAGCTATCATTCCGCAGAGCATGCATTCACTCAATGATCTGGACCAATTTCTCAACTATGGGATCTATTGTCTCAAGCTTTGTGTTTCAAGGCAAACAGTAGTGCCCCTTGTCTTTGATTGTTCAATCTAACTTTTTACTTCATGTTAAAGCCGGGAATGTATCAAGCTGTCAGACTCTACAGCTCACTCTGGGGATCTTCTATGTTCTTACCACTGCATTTACGGCACTGCTCTTTCTTCTCCGTGTCATTGCGGTATGGATCATGAACAAGTGGATCATAGCTTCCTTCACCATTCTTTGGGTGTCTACAGTGGGAGGAGCGGTTACGGTACCATTTGGCATTTCAGGTGGTCATATTGGTCCAGCATGCATCAACACTCAGATTGACAGCTATGCTCAGTCAGCAGCAATTGTACCGATGATCTATGATAGTGCCGTGTTCCTGGCTATCACCTATCGGATTTTAATGAACTCACTATTAGAAGAGGCTTCTTTTTCCCGGTTTCCAACTTTTTTTTGGAGGGGGCGGGGCTTTTTTCCCACCCTTTTTCGGAACTTTTTTTGGAGTTGGCCGGCTTTTTTTTTTTTGGGCTTCCCCCTTTTGTTTACCGTTTTTTGACTTATTTTGTTCCTTTTTTTTGCGGGTTGGCCTTCGTTGGCCTTATTGTCAATCTTGTGATGCTGAACATACCTATGATTCCAGTATTCTATCATGGGATGTGCACCATCCCTGTACTTGCAATCACCAATACCATGGCTTGTATTGTCTACAGACAGATCAAGTTTGGATTAATTACTGTAGATGGTTCTTTCAATTACCGGTCTTTTGGGATCCAAAACGGCACCATGTCTTCCAATCCATTGTCAACAAGGGGACCAAGAGTCTAGCAATGGCAACTCAATTTAAAATGAAGGTCAAAAACAAACAGGGTCAAAGACTCGTACGTTCTTTCTTTTTTGCAATCTCTCCATGCTAAAATGTTCGAGTGTAAAATAGGATATCATTGAAATTTACATCTCTGCTTTGCCTTATTTATGCATAGATCCGGTCCAGCAGTGGGTAGTCAACAAGTGGTGTATGTTACTAGTGTTATACCTCAAGAAGTTCAAAAATCTCTGGGCATCAATCCCCAAGTTTCGATAGGTTGTGAGGCATGTTGTCTTTCTATAGCTTTGAGCCAGGAGGGCAGCGCGAACTTCAAAGGCGTATACGCTCGAGAGGTGTAGCGTGGGTACTCCCTCTATAATCCGTTATGGTGGCCAACATTATCCCCTCTCATCATTCCAGTCAGTGATTTCCGAATTTTAGTTTATTTTTACCTTCCACTTTTTGGATATAGTTAATGACCCCGTTATCAACAAAACCTGCGCTATACGCCAACCCAAAAACACGCTTATATCGCGAGTCGCTTCGCGTCACAGCTCCGAACAGTTGAAATAGTGGCACGACTCCCCACTTTCGAATCGGAGTTGTTCATGTATCGAGATCGTATGCTGGTGGGTATGCTGTTTCAAACCACGAAAAAATAATCTACGTATATATCGCCATTTTTATATCACACAGAGCATCGACAAATCTCATATCTATTTCGAGTTCAACATGTCACAGCAAGTAAATCTATATCAGAGATCAAGTTTCATGGCTGAATGAGTACTTTGCTACGGAAAGCGAAATAATGTATGTCGAAACTTAGATATCGACATAGATTACATTCCACTGGAATCTACGGCCCACAGTTGCCGCAGGTCCGGAAGCCTATTGTGAGGGTCGGACGGTGCTTGACTCTCTGAAGTTGCTCGGACCGTCCTACAACCGGGTTTTGGCCCGGGTATTCTTACTTAGGACTGGGATTCAGAACCGTTATTTTTCTTTCTCACCTTACTCCGTTCTGAAAAAAAATTTGAGCACGCATACATACGTATAAATTCGAGTTTGCGTTTCCCCGCCTTTTTGCCCCTTGGTTCCCTCGCCTTATCACCGCTTGTCTACACCTCTGTCTCTGTCTTTGTCTCTGCATCTCTGTTAAACGCCTCTGACTAGCAATTCCTCCTCGGCTCTTACACACTGGCTAAAAAGAAACTCAGCTCCTGGCCAGGCTCCTGTGACTCGTTCACAGTTGTCCTCAGGTCTAGCCCAGATCTTATAGCACCAGCTACTTCCCGGGACCCAGAACAGATAGACGAACGGACCTCCTTTCTCAGTGGTGAATTGCCAAGTAAATCAACTCACTTGTCTAAACTGACATGTCCCTCAATAATGTCGCAGCATGTGGGTCATCTACCGTTGATTCGGGTTCTTCGTTAAAGTTCCCATTCCATCTTTTGGCACCATCTACTGTATGATTGCTGCAAATGTTCGTGTATAACTGCAAGAGGAAGCGGCGCACTGATTGAACTCTGCGTCTGTGAGAACTCGTGTTTGTCAATCTCTGACGCCTCGTAATTACTGATACTGTAAGTGGACCTTTGTCATCAGCTTCGAGGTGACAGCTTTGAAGAAGCATTAGAGCTGTCACCATAAAAAGGGCGAGTGCTTGGGATTGTTCAACGTCCCAACCGCTGATCAATGATTGTAAGTAGGGCGCGCATCATAACTTACGACCCTAGAACACCCGAGTTTAGCGCTTCATCCCTTGAAGCTTAAGTATTTGTTGCGAGTCAATCAGGCATGAAGGTATTGAACTATTAATAAATCTCAGCGCACACGGAGTACCTATTGACACTCTTGAGCCTATCTTGTATTGTCATACCATGGGAGTTCTGAGGACTAATAACAGAATGGGAATTTTCATCCTGCCCGTAGTGAAGGTCAAGGTTAATATGTCAGTAGCTCAAATAAACTAAGTATTGAGAAGAAACTGGGCTAGTAGATAAAGCTATGGCAAACTCAACACTGTCCTTTACAGTTATGGCCAAAACTAGGCATCAGTGCAAGATGCTTCAGTTCCAACTGTGATACCCTTAGGAACATTGCCAATGTCAGAGTTGTACCTATAAAAGTCTAAGTCAGTCAAATCATTCCATATTATATTTGCTTGAAAAAGAATCTTGATACCAAATGAAGTGACCGTCCTGGCGGCTACCATAGTTGAGCCTGATGTCAGCCTAATTCCGCTGTATTACATGTTCGAGGGCAAATGTAAATACCAAATGTAGTGGCCACCCTGGGGGTTACCATAATTGATCCTGATGCAGTTGCACTAAAACCAACCAAGTTGGTTAGTCAAAGGGACAATATCACAGACTTTGAAGCCACTTACAGATTGCTCAAGGTTGCATGCATCAGCACCACCATGAGGAGGGCAGTCAATAAAGTTGGCAGGATTGGGTGGGTCAGCAATGCTATGGCTCTCAAGGTTGGTTGGTTGCAGCAGCACATGCAGCAGTGATGCAGACTGCAAGAGCTGCAAAGACAGAAGAGAATTGCATGTGTTGGAGTTTGCAATTCAACATCAGATAGCTACATGTGCCATACTACAAGTGGGTTCAACCCCACATTTCCCCTTTTACTATTTGTTGTGATCTTTACTTGACCCTCTCCTATTCCACATTGTAGTCTGTGACTTGTACAAATAATGTAGCTAGACTACAGAATCATCATCAGTCCTTTGGACATCTTACAGGAAGTAAGATGACTGGTCAACAACCACAGGAAGTGGTAACTTAGCTGCTAGATCACTCGGAGTGATCATAGAGATCAACTCAGTTGTACAAGACAACTGTCCTAACACTCTCTCACAGCATGTTGAGAAGAAGGTGTAAAGGTCACTGGTATGGTGAGGATTCACTCCTCATTTTGACCTTCTTATATAGGTTTTTGGTCCAGGCATACTGGTGGGCTGGGCTGGCATCTTCGTTTCAGAAAGAGCTCATCATTGGAGCTCCAGTGGCAAAGCTATCATGATTCATATCCGGCCTTTATCAAGGAGTTTAACTCCTGAGATACCAGTATGATCAAGTTAATCATTACAAGAGGAATGGTTACCCGGTTGTTTACTTAGCCTGGAATACCTCCAACAAGATATTTCTACAATACTTTGCACTTTTGTGGCGGTAGTGGCACACACAGCTGAGGTTTCACATTCTTTTTTTAACCCCAATCAAATTCACTTCTGGACCGTGCTCAAGGGGTGAAACACTAGGTACCAATATTAATCATATTTACCTGTGGCAGATCTGTTATTTATTTATTTATAAAACTAGTGGATGAGATGGAAAGTTGCCATTTGGATCCTAAAGTGTGTGGTGTGCTATATACAGAGTTGTGTAGATGAAATTGTTTGTCACTACTTATAGCAGTATCACCCTTGTGTATATTTTTGAATCTACAAGCCGATGGTTGCAAGCTGTGAGCTTATTTATACTTAAACATATACTAGAGCCTGCTACATTGCCTTAGATAAAACTTCTATTGTATTTACTCACCAGGCTACTGTATCCTAGTACACAACAGAAGTTTCATGTAAGGCAGTGTAGCAATAAGAAAAACATGAAAGACAACGTACCCATCCAAGCACACTGAAGATACACTACCATCACACAGAGTCCTAGTCAACCTCCAGGTGCTCCCCAGAAGTTCCTCAGGCTTCGACCTATCAAACACCTTCAGTTCCATTTGCAACATGAAGAGCCACCCAAATTGGCATTGTAATAACTGGCAATGATTTTTGCCCTTGGACTTGCTCATTTTCACTTTCAGCTCTAAAACTGCTATGTATGGTCTTTTTAACCACTTCACTTTCAAATATGTCATACTAGTAGACTGCTTTATTCTATACAGTTTTTCTGTGTTTGACTTCGTTCCTAATTAGTCATATATGTTCTCTCAAGCCTCATTTCCCATACTGGATGGAACCACCTGAAGAATGTGGATTACGAGAACATACTATCTGATACCAGTAAAACCATAGTAAGATTCCCTAGCCTCTACTCTTGCCTTTATTCCACCCTACCTTGAGTATTCAATTGCTAATGTTTGGTGGTTCTCTCCCCTTCACTGATGAGCTTTTTGTTGCCTATCTCAGAGTTTGATTCTTGCTCTCTACTTCTCCACCCCAGCCCTTAATTCCCGCCAGACTCCAGAGAGAAAATAATTATCTCAATTTGTCTGATGTAACAGAGGTTTACCCATGAAAACACCAACACTGTCTGCAATTCCTTTATAATGGTGTTTTTCACTGCTGACTGCAAACTGCCACACCCAAGGTTTATTTTTTCTCCTGAGCTCCAGCACTATGCATTGCACTAAATCATGTCCTCTTATTATATAGCCTGGGATAGGCACAATGTTAGCTCATACCAATGTGCTTGAGGATATTCATACAGACCAAGCTATTGTTAATGTCAACACTAAGATGTACTCTGACCATGAAGGCACTGAGGTTCTTAAAACTACTGCTAAGACATCACTTGTGTCACTTGTTTTAGGAGGATCATTTTGTTACCCAGTACCAAACACAAGAGAGGATTGAGGCACCTTGATAATACATATTGGAATTCCCTGTGGTGAAGGTGAGCACTTACCTCTGAATGCTATTTATCTGTTTCTTATTGTTGGGGCAAACATACTGGGAGAGCTCAGTGGACTACTAACAGAAGGAGAAGTAGTATTATGTCCTTATCAGTGAAGTTGAGGATAATATGCCAATGCTTAAATAAACCAAGTATTGAGAAGAAACCCTATATGTACACTGGGCTGGTAGATAAAGTTATGGCAAACTATAATCCATGGCATTGCCCTTCACAGTGATGAACCATTAACAAAACTAGGGATCAGTGCAGGATGCTTCAACTCCGACAGTAATGCTCGCGGGAACATTGTTGATGTCGTAGTTGTACCTAACAAATTTCCAAAGTCAGCCTAATTCCACTGTATTATATGCTCGAGGGCAAATGTAAATACCAAATGTAGTGGCCACCCTGGGGGCTACCATAATTGATCCTGATGCGGTTGCACTAAAACCAACGAGTTGGTTAGTCAAAGGAACAGTATCACAAAATCTTTGAGGCCACTTACAGGTTGCTCAAGGTTGCACTTATCAGCACCACCATGGGGAGGGCAGTTGATCAAGTTGGCAGGATTGAGCGGGTCAGCAATGCTGCGGCTCTCGAGGTTGTTGGTTGCAGCAGCACATGCGGCAGTGATGCAGACTGCAAGAGTTGCAAAGACGGAAGAGAATTGCATGTCGAGAAGAAGTAGACTGAAGATGTACAAGTCACTGAACGTGATGAGGTTTTGCTACTCATTTTGACCTGCTTATATGGGTTTTCTAGTTCAGACATGCTGCTGGCTTCTTCGCGTCAGAAAGACCGCTCATCATGGGTCTCGAGCGCCAGTGGCAAAGCTGTTTGATCGGGGTTCGGAAGTAGGGAACAGCCGCGGATCTTTTTGCCCGTGCCCGGTCATGAAAAATAATCATCCCCTCGTAAGCCCCGCGAGATATCCTACCCTTTGGGTGCTTTCGGACTGTTTATTAAATTACTTAGATTATAGGATACGTTACGGTGGGACTCGAGCCTCCCGTGGCAAAGCTGTTTGATGGGGTTTGGCGGTGGGGAACAGCGCGGACAGACTGTCGTCTTCGTTTCAGTCATATTCACACAGACAGAAAAAATGGTAGCGGAACCTACTAATTTAGGGCGCCGACAGGCAAACTGATTTAATATGAACTTACCATATTCGGAAGCTCTTATTACTAGACTTTAATTACCTCCATCGCCGTATTGAGTTCTTCTTTGCCATCGAGGATTAACCAGTACGGCACTCGAAGCAAGCAAATTCCGACCTGCTCGGCGCACATGAACACTGATTCTCACCGAATCACCTTACTTCTCGGCACCACAGATCAACTTTCACTTTCCGTCCGTATGAATATAGTCCTGAATAGAGAGGTTTCTTTTGGAATTTTAGTCCTACTGATGGCAGGCTACCAGTAGAGCGAGCTATCATTTGACTGAATCTCGACCCTAATTTAGCTACTCTCAGGACTCAATTGCGTCGAGCGCAATTTTTGGTGTTTCCAGTGGGTAATTTGAAAGAATAGCACAGCTCTGGGGGGCACGGGCACGACCCTCGCGTAGTGCCGTAGCACGCTTTCGAGGCGTTACTGATTCCCGCTGTTGGTAAGTAATACCTGGTCCTTAACGTATCCTATAATCTAAGTAATTTAATAAGCGTCCGAAAGCACCCAAAGGGTAGGATATCTCGCGGGGCTTACGAAGGAATGATGATTTTTCAATGAGCCGGGCACGGGCAAAAAAAACCGCGTTGTTCCCCACTGCCGAACCCCGATCAAACAGCTTTGCGACTGGGGCTCGAGACCTATAATGAGCGGTCTTTCGAAACGAAGATGCCAGCAGCATGTCTCAACAAAAAACCTATATAAGAAGGTCAAAATGAGCAGTAAGACCTCATCACATTCAGTAACCTTTACATCTTCAATCTACTTCTTCTCAACATGCAATTCTCTTCTGTCTTTGCAACTCTTGCAGTCTGCATCACTGCCGCATGTGCTGCTGCAACCAACAACCTCGAGAGCCGCAGCATTGCTGACCCGCTCAATCCTGCCAACTTGATCAACTGCCCTCCCCATGGTGGTGCTGATAGGTGCACCCTTGAGCAACCTGTAAGTGGCCTCAAATATTCTGTAATATTGTTCTTTTGACTCACCAACTCGTTGGTTTTAGTGCGGCCGCATCAGGGTCAATTATGGTAGCCCCCAGGGTGGCCACTACATTTGGTATTTACATTTGCCTTCGAGCATATAATACAGCGAAGTTAGACTGACTTGAAATTTTGACAGGTACAACTATGACATCAACAATATTCCTAAGGGCATTACTGTCGTAGTTGAAGCATCCTGCACTGATCCCTAGTTTTGTTAACCGTCGAAGGCTGGACAAGCAGCGCTGGATGACTTTGTGGTCACCGAACAGTGGTTCTGGCCCATGATCTTAGCTAGTCCGCTATACCAAACTGTTTCCCGGGGTCCCAATGATGATTTCAAATTATGTTCATGTTTTTAGCGTCCGACGCTTTTTTCAGAGTGACTGTTGTCCTTGAGGCATCGATAGGTTACCCGTCGCGAGTTTTCATGGCTTGGGACGATCGAATAGTACGCTTTGGCAGAATCGACGTGGAAGAATTCAACAACAACGGAGAAAACCCCTGCACAAATGGGGAGACGGTCTGAGCCGAGCTTCAGCCTTTAATATCGGTCTACCAAAGTTATCAGCGGATATGAGCTTTTAATAACCAAGGTGAGTTATCATTCAAATCCCCCCTTCTCTCATACTTCACATGGCTCCCGGTGGTTCCTGAAATGCCCGATGGTTGTCCCCGGTCAAGCTTGCGGTTAAGATCTTTTTCATTGGACGAACTCCTCTGCAAATTATACCATGGACGCGAATTTGTACATTTAATAGTGGAAACATACAACATTTCTCACATAGTGCTACAATCAAACCCAGTCAAAAGTATTGGAAAATCAGGTCAATATTACAACAGAGGTACAGATCCCACTCTGAAGAAATTGAAAGAAGGATTTTTTAGATTTGCGAGGAGTGAAAGGTGCTGTTTGCTCACCTCATAC
>MU127900.1:50504-66594 GCA_014904975.1 Marasmius fiardii PR-910 | reverse complement strand
CCACTGCTACTCCAGACGATATGATGGCTGAAATGAATATTTCTGCTAAGAAAAAGGGCAAAGCACCCATGCCTAACAGGCCTTTGATCATTAGCGGTAACCCTGACCACGAGAGTGACCCGGACATCGACGAGATCATCCCCAGGACCTTCTCAGACGATGAGGTCCGAAGTTACTGCAGTATCCGTACGGTCCCTTCAAATTTTTCACGGAACGAGTCATTGGTCCGATCGTATCATGCGACACTCCGCCGCTGTTATGTTTTACAGACCATGAGAGATTCCGATCTGATGCAATACAGCACCACCCGGATTGAAAATCAGCATGTGCATGTCGATGACAGGAATATGATTTACCATGATCGGAACCCGTTAATCCGTCAACTGGTCCGCCCAATAGAGGACGAGGAAGTAGCGCCTCTACGGATGATTTATCCGGCTCCCTTCTCGGATCGTGATCCCGCTCATGGTCGCCGAGCCCCACGCCAACCAACGGTGGCTGAACGTGACTCTGAAGAATACGTACTGCCATATCACCAGAGATTACCGGATACGGCAAACAGGCAATATAACGCCAACATCCGTGGACGTGGTGGATTTCATCGAGGCATAGGTCCTCGTAGGAGTTCTGATACTCCTAGGTCACCACCAGTACCCCCATCTGGCCGTTCTAATAATGGCGCCAATAACAGCCGTGGTGCCAGTGGTGGTCCCCCTGGAAGTGATCCTCCTGGAGATCCTTCTGATGATCCCAGTGATGATGAGCCTCACCGCTCTGAAGACGAGTATAATAAAAGTCGGAAGAAGGGCCGTGTAGATCCCACTGTGCCCAATGCAACTGGACAGAAGCCAGGAGTCTTTAATCAGACTCGATATTCTTCCGTTGACACCACTTTCAATGAGCAGGAGGTCTTCAATTATGACCCTTCTCCGAAGACTGAGCAAGAAGTGTTACGAGCTGCATTTAGGACCTTTGAGCGCCTTATTGAACGTCAACTGTATGGGCCTGGATCTAGCGCACCTAATAATGCCCAAAAGGCTGTAATCCAGAATATCCCTCGACCTGGTTTCTACTATGGCGAACAGGACTTTCTGGTATTTGATACCTGGACCCGAGACCTAGTTCGCTGGCTTAACGTTGCCAATCTCTGTGGAGAAGAAGTCAGGTGGAGTCAGTCCCGCAACAAATTTGTACTCACCGCCGTGGACATGTTCCGGAAGAATACTCTGGTGTCTTTCTTGCGCGGTGATGCCCGAGATTGGTTCGTTGATGTTATTGAGAGCTCATTCGACAATGACAATGATGAACAAGTCACCTTTATGCAGGTGGTTAGTGGATTATACCGCCGGTTCATCCATGAATCCTCCTTATCCCTCGTAGTGGAACGTTATGATGATGTTCGATATTCCAGCGGGAAGGGCATCAAAGGCATGTTCAGCGAACTTTCTCGTTATGCTAAAAGCATGCCCAGCCCCCCAGACATGTACTCATTTAAGAAGAAATTGATGCTTCTTTTGCCTGAAAATATGGAGACTGACATGCGGAATATTCACCGTGTTACAGCTGAGTCCTCGAGCGTGAATGAGATTGTACACGCTGCTATCACTTGTGAGAAGAGTCACAAGGCTGGTCGTTACTACCAGCGGGCTAGAGAGGAACTGAGACGCGCAAAACGTCGCAAATCTCGGTCCCGGTCCAAGGACCGCAGGAAGAAGGAGAACAGGGATAAACAACGTACCCATTCACGTTCCCCATCTCCCAAACGACTACAGAAGGTTGACAACCGTCGATATTCTGTACGAGCTCACTCACCTCGTCGAGACGATCGTGAGGAATATCCACGAAAGGTGAACGCGCCACCTAGGGATGAAAAGACCCAACAGAGGCGTGATAACAACCGTCAGTTCAAGCCATTCCAACGCAACACCTGGAATATTCAGCGTAACAATGACGGCAATGGCAACAACCGGTTCCAAAAGACGAATGACTCCAACCACAAGGACCATGTGCGTCTCAACCGGGTTGCCGAAGTGTCAGAGGAAGCGGACTCGTCTCACTCAGAAACCCAATGTGGGACCAATAACAACTCTAGTTCTTCTGAATCTTCAGACACCAATGCCACTGAAGGGAGCGAGTTGTTAGGTTCACAGTACTCCAGTGATGCTGCCGATGAAGAATATTTGGAACGTGTTGGATTCATGCGGGATTCCTCTGATAATAGTGACCCTGAAGACTCATCTGAAGTCTTGAACATGGACTTTGGGGAGTACATGCGGTCTATGACCACTGGACCCAATGGTGAAGTCCAGGCGAATCTCAGACCGAAGTATATCCCAATTGAGGACATTGGTACTCGCCCATCCCGTACTAGTAGGGAAAATCGATGTCTAACTGCCTTCTTGACCATCAATGGCTTCAAGGCCTTTGTACTCTTCGATAGTGGAAGTACGGCTGATGCCATTAGCCCGGACTTTGCTCGAGTGGCGAAATTACCTATATTCCAACTGGAGAACCCAGTTACGCTGCAGCTAGGAACCAAAGGGAGTCGATCTCGGATATCCTTTGGATGCAGCACAAGTTACTCCTTAGTACCAGACGGTTCATTATCTGAACCTGAGTACTTTGACATCGCCAATATTGACCGATACGATGCAGTCATTGGCACAGTCTTCATGAGGAGACATGCCATTTCCATCCATTTCTCTGATGACACAGTCAAAGTGAATGGAAAGAGTATCCCAACTCTTGATGAGGGGGAGGAATCCACTGAAATTGCTCGCCGATACTGTAAAACAGTATCAAGGGAATTCCAACTGGATGATGGTGAGCAAGTAGAGATCAGAAAACGACCCAACAAATACGGGACCGTAGAAGCTCCATCTCCACCTCGAAAAAAGCGGAAAAATGACCCAACCAATGAGCAATGACTGCATGGCAGCCCCAGCTCCACTCGGGTACAACTGCCAAAGTCTCGAGTGAACATGGTCACTGTGAATGATGAAGATGACATAAAATTAAAGAAAAACAATTTACATCCCTACTTACCCGTGATATTGGGCCCTAATGACAAGCTGTCCACGGACGATCTCCTCAACATGATTGACATTGCAACTGATCTCAGGGATGCGACCCCTGTAGATGATCTAGTTTCAGAATTTATTGTTACTCAACAGTCCATCTTCAAGTCGGACTCGAAAACTCCCAGGTATTCTAAGAAGGACATACCTTATCTATGAGAGGAGTGGAAACGGTACTATGCTGACATCATGAATGGTGTACCAGAGAAACTACCACCTCTACGGGATGTTAATCACTCTATACCTTTGATAGACCCATCCAAACGCTACTGGTATTATATGCCCCGGTGCCCAGATTCTATGAGAAGTCAGCTATCCGAGAAAATTGACAAGTACATTCGGGCACAATGGTGGGAACCTAAAACAGTTCCTCAAGCTGCTCCAATGTTATGTGTACCTAAAAAAGATGGAAAAACTATTCGTACCACGGTAGACTGTCGGGAACGCAACAATAACACCATTAAGGATGTTACACCCATGCCCGATCAGGACCAGATACGAGCGCAAGTTGCTGGTGCGAAGTATAGGTCCAAAATTGACCTGTCAGATGCCTATGAGCAGGTCTGAGTGGTCCCTGAGGACGTGGTGAAAACTGCTTTTTCGACCATTTTGGGAACATTTGTTAGCAATGTCATGCAACAAGGGGACACAAATGCCCCTTCCACCTTCCAACGATTAATGAATCACATCTTTCGTGAATACATTGGTGTATTCATGCACGTTTACCTCGACGATATATTCGTGTTCAGTGATACCATTGAAGATCACCAGAAACATCTAGGACTTGTTTTTGAAAAGCTCCGAGAACATCAACTGTATCTCAAATCTACTAAGTGTGAGCTGTATGCCAAATCCATGGACTGTCTCGGCCATGTAATCGACAACCGGGGGCTCCACGCTGATACAGATAAGTTAGAACGAATCCGTAATTGGCGTATTCCACGCAACTATAACGATGTTCAGAAATTTTTGGGACTGGTGAATTACCTGTCCCATTTCCTTCCGGACGTTTCGTCATACACCAATCCACTTTCTGAAATGGCTCGGAACAACCAACCTTTCTTTTGGAGACCAATTCATGAAGCCTGCTTCCAGCATATCAAGGACCTAGCTTGTAAAGTTCCAATACTCAAGCCCATTGACCCTCAACTCTCAGAACCCATTTGGGTAGTCTGCGACGCATCAGTATCGGGTATTGGTGCTATGTACGGGCAGGGACTCACCTGGCAAACATGCCGTCCTGCCGGATTTATGTCCAAGAAATTTAGTGATGCTCAGCGAAACTATCGTGTCTTCGAGACTGAGACTCTTGCGATCTTGGAAGCACTCCTCAAATGGGAGGATAAGCTGATAGGGTACCACCAGTCCTTAGAGTTCTTCAAAACTCAGAAGAGGCTTTCTAGTCACCAAATGCGGTGGATGGAATATCTGTCCCACTTTGACTTCGATATCACCTATGTAAAGGGCATCACCAATCGTGTCGCTGATGCCCTATCCCGATATTATGAATCTGACACACCAGGGGAATATCATAGTCCGAGTCACTATGTCAACGCTGACATTAGGATTGACAAACTCGGAGAAGATCTTCCCATCGGTCGTGCCAAGGAAGTTGCTGATCTCGTAGCACAGCTCAATGCTCGTAGAGAAGCTAAGGATGTTGTTGAACCGCGGGACCTTGAGGCTCAAGAGCTGGAGGCAGCAAGAGAACCCAATCTTCCAGAAAGTATACCTACCCCATTTGATAACCCTGCAGTTATCCAATCACGGGCTAAAGGTCCAGATTTGCGAGCTAAGATTGCCCCAGACAATGCTGTTATGTCTGAATTCATTAGTGGATACACCACTGATCCTTTAATGAGCAAGGTCATTGATAAAGTTGGTGACTACCCTCGGTTCTTCATTAAAGATGAGTTGATATGGACCACCAACTTGGCCAATGAACCCGTGGTGTGTGTGCCAGCATCCAAACGTGACTCACGTTCGCTGAGAACGTTGATATTGGATACTGCTCACCAGATAGTTGGACATTTCGGTCCCCAACGTACCGCCGACTATATCCGCCGGTGGTATTGGTGGCCTGGGATTTATGGCATGACACAGAAGTTCTGCGACTCCTGTGAGCTATGCATACATTCTAAAACATCCAACCTGCATCCTGCCGGAAAGCTTCACCCATTACCAATCCCTACTCGCCCATGGGAATCCATCGGGATGGATTTTATCGGACCCTTCCCTGAAGTGAAGGGATACAACTACCTGTGGGTAGTTATCTGCCGATTGACGAATATGGTTCATTTGATACCATGTCATACCACCAACACGGCCACTGACTTGTCTCTGAAGTATCTCCAGGAGATAGTTCGTCTGCATGGTCTACCTCGGTCAATTGTGTCTGACCGAGACTCCAAATTCACCTCCTTATGGTGGCAAGAGCTTCACCGCATGTTGGGAGCCAAGCTCCTCATGTCGATGTCGTTTCATCCCCAAACCGATGGTGCTACTGAGCGTGCTAATCGCTCGGTGGCTCAGATATTTCGCACCTCAATTCGGGCTGACCAACATGACTGGTTGGGAAAGCTGCCACTGGTTGAATTTGCTATCAACTCCAGTGTGGGTAGTTCTACAGGCTTTGCACCCTTTGAGCTCAATTATGGCTATGTGCCATCTATGCTTTTTGACGTACGGACCCAAGAGAACACCCCCACTGGAATTAGAGCATATGGCATCCAGGCAATGCAGAATCTGTTCGATGCCCATGATGCTATTATCGCCGCCCGGGTTTTTCAGACCTATCATGCCAATAAGAAGAGACGCAATGAACTGTCCATTGAACCTGGGTCCAAGGTATACCTGTCCACCAAGAACCTCAAGCTACCCAAGGGACGAGCATCAAAACTCCTTCCGAAGTTCATAGGCCCTTACACGGTATTGGAGTCGTTCCCAAATACCTCCACCTACCGCCTAGATCTACCAAATGAACTGGCCACTCGAAACATTCACGAAACATTTCATGTGAGCCTGCTGCGCCCTTTTGTCCCTAGTGACGAGCTGTTATTCCCAGATCGATCCAAACCAGAGCCATATGATTTTGGAGCTCCTCAGGAAGCGGAAGAATTTGTTGATGAAATTACTTCTCACACTTGGAAAGGGAATAAGGTCTACTTTGAGGTACATTGGACCTTAGGGGATGTCACTACAGAGCCCTATTCGAATGTTCGAAAGCTCAAGGCTCTGGACGACTATTGTGCAGTCGTTGGGGTGTCTCACTGGCAGGACCTACCCAAACGACGTCGCATATCCAATTAGTGGGGCTAGAACTTTTTGGTTCCGCCATCTGGTTGAAATTACCGACACAGGACCATATAATTGGGATACCATGGACACAATAGCATCCATTTTCAGCCCACTTTACCTCCTTCCGCACCATGGCCTTCAATGCATCGTCTGACCTCCAGTTGGAAGGTAGTATGCAAAACGATGGGAATAATGTCCATACTCATGGACCTTTCCCGATCATGGCCTTTGGTGCGCCTTCTACCTCTTTTATGATGCCCTCAACTAACTGTGTGCGTTCTGAAGGGGGGGAGAACCAAGGGATTAATTTTCAGAACCCACAAGCAATGTTTTCGGGAGCGATGTTTCCGCCCGTTCCACCTTCATCATCCGGTACATGGCTCGCCAACTTAAAGCTAGCCATTTTATCACACAAGCACACGGATGCAACGCCATGCTTCCATGTGCTTGAGCACGCAGCCATCGCCGACTCAGAAGAGGATCCATCATTCATACAAGCTCATACACGGCTGGTCCAACATCTCAGTGCACCAGAACGAGCCCGCCGTGAATCCTTGGAGAAGGAAAATGCTGCCCTCACCGCTCAGAACACATCCTTAGCAGCTGAGAACACTTCTCTCAAACAGCAGATCGCTGTTATGCGTACTCATCGGGATGGAAAGCCCAACACCAATCAATCTACCAATAAGCGAAAACCCAACTCGCTTGAATCCCCGGATCGTCGTCCACCTCCGCCAATCCCTGATCGTGATGAGCTCGAAGTGATCCCATCGCCACCTTCATATAATGACCTGGGATCGGAACCATATCCCAGTCGTGACATTGCCACCATTCTTTACCAGCACATCCACTTTAGACCTGGATTCGATCTTGCTGGCTCTGTTGCCATTTGGAAAGAGGCTGGGACACTGGAGATACCTCATTACATTCGGGACCATCTCCGTTATCGCACCCTACCATCCATTCTTCCATTTAGCGGTACCCCTCTGGGTAGTCAAAGCCTACCTGAGGATTCAAACGCTCTGGCCACTTTAGTAGCTCGAGCTCATACCCCAGGGAATTTCCGTACCCTGCTTCGACTTCGAGACGCCATTGGACTTGCATTAGTCCTTGATGGGATAGGTCGAGAGATTCACGCCTCTGTCCCCATCCCATCTATCATCTCCTCTACCGCTAAAGCCAACCTGTTCCCCGAATGGGTAGAACATACTCGGTTTCTATTGCCTGAGGATGCTGTTCGAGAATTTGACACAGCTGAGACATGGGACTTGGACCCATGCCGCATCCCTGCACTTCGTGCATCTAATGTAGGATCCAGTGACGAAGACTACGCTCTCTTCGTATTTGTCCACTACAACAACCCTGGACATCTGGGTATCCTCGTCACGGACTCTGGTTTCGTCCTTCTCGACTCTATCATGGCATATAGGGTCGTCGCCAGTCTAACACCTCCCAAACGGAATGGTGTTCACGAGTTTCGTCGTGAATTTGTCAGGCTTGTAACTCGCCCCGGCCTTTACTCCGAGTTACTCAAAACCCTACGGATTTCCGTTGCACCTACCGAGAAACTTAGTGCCCGTCCTGTGAATTTATCCAAGGACGTACTGGGTATTGCCCGACATCTTGCTAATTGTGGCGTCTCATCCACAAAGGTAGCCAATATGTTCCATTGGGGCATGCAATTCTGCCTCGATATCCAAGGTCTTACAACTGTAGAGGCCTCACGTCGACGTGAATTCGCGGAAATCTACAAGTACGCGCGCATTCGATCCTTATTCTTTCCTATTTATCGCCCCAAGGACGACCGCACCTACTCCATTCCATCTCATATCAAACCCTCCGAAATATTGGAGTATCGTCGCCGCCACTTTGTGTGGGACCATTGGAGAACAACCAACACGTTACCATCCTCGGACTTTAGGATCTCCGTCAAGCATTACTCTCGCTATCCACCCAAGTCTGTGCCTATATCAGTCCAACCGCTTAGCCTATCCGACTCTGGGAACGCTTTTGAGCCTCCTACCGGCGAACATACTAATACAGGTCCCTCGACAGTGTCCGCGCAAGCGACCAAAGTCACCGCACCTGCCTCGGGAGAAGTAGCTCAGTCCGCGTCAGCCACTGATGATTTTACTCCCCGCGACGCTGCCTCTTCGGGCCAAGACTTCGACATGGATAACAATACCAACCAGGAAACCTCTACTAATCCGGAACGTATGGAGGAGTGAAGATTACACAGCAATCTTGTGGGGGAGTGTGTAAGGGCCGCTAGGACCGCCCTCATTTCATATACGGACTATTTGATATATCTACCGCTATATAAGCTCCCTACCTTTACTTTACCACGGTATCTTACTCCTAACCTTCACCACCTCACTTGTAACCCCACGTAGCTACTGCGTAGCCAATCTATACGTCTGTCTGGTTACGAGAGGTCCGAAGGTGTGAGTAAGCCACCCCTTTCAGTTTGATGGGACCCCGAAATTCAAAACTCGAGTCAGTTTCACCACATGAAATTGGCTGGCTCTCGTGAGAATACGGCCCTACCTCTTTTCTTTCTTCTCATCCAATAGCTATAAATCTCAAAGGGAAGTTTTCCTTAGAGCCACAGCTTATCCATCCTGGTTGTGAAAACGCGGTCATGAAGACCGTTTTTATTTTGTGATAGGAATGATAGACTCTCAAAGGCGTTTTGGATCAAGAATTTGGGATGGCTGAGCAGGGGATTATTGGACATATGCTACTAACAATGCCTGATAATCTACCGGTCGGTCACTGTGCAATCACTGGAGGCAGCCTGCACGTGGAATGTAATGTTCATCAGAGAAGTATCATGTGCTTCAAACTCTAGTACCAGCACCAGCAACACAAACGGCAAGTAGATATTCTCAAGAGTCGAATTATCTATTCATCTCCCCGATACCTTGTGGAATCGCTATCACAATCGTGATAGAGGGAAAGCGATGTAATCCGCAGGTTGTCGATGAGTTGATGAGCAGCCGTAACGACGTCAAAGTCACATAACGAAATCGTATCGTCGTTTCGTTTCGACTGTGCAGCACAGTCCAAAGAGGGGAAGGAAGCTATCGAGGCTTATCGAGTCCGAGGAAATGGCGAAGTAGACCAAAAACACGACAAAGGAATCGAAGATTGAATATAATAGAAGGAAAGATATAAAAGGCGTGGAGTCCAAAGCTAAGTAAGTATGTCTATATAGCCTGTGAGTGAATATCAACGTGCAGTCCGTGATCGTCTCCAGGCAGACGAAAGTCATTCATATCCATACGTTTTATCATGATCGTATGCTCGATCATATCTAAGATGATCAGCCCCTGTTGGCGCGTTACGGGTATGAAGTCCAGCGCGTCGTCAGAACTCCTCCCTCTCGTAAGCCTCCAGATAGTTTCTATCCCTCGCAGGGCCAAAGGCAGCAATTAAACTTAAACTTACTTCCACATGCTCTTCTACCGGAACCCCTTCGAAACTAACCCCATCCAAGTCATATCCTGTTCGACCGTTCTTCAGAGGTCTAATCCAAGCAATGGCCTTCGAGCGTTCACCGTATCTACTAGACCCGTAACACGGTCCGCCATCATGAGGATGGATGAGCCGTGTCTTGGGATATTGATCGTAAACGTTATCACATGCTGGAGCAAGTTGGTATCCAGATCTAAAGGATCGGATATATTGATGGTGCGGTCAAGCAAAGCAAGTCCGCCTATCCAAGACTCTTGCCAAAACTCGGATGAACGGCAGTCGTGTAGAACGGCGTTAATACAAATACCGAGTCCGAGGTCTTCGCATACTGAACGGACAATAGCGTCTTGGCCTTCCAGAAAATCAAAGAGATAACTGAGGTCGTCTGAGTATCCAGGGTTGACCCGGTATTTGTTGGCCAGTGTGATCCGAACAGACCGCCTTCAGGACAAAAAATCGTGGTCCTCTTCGAGAAGGGTGGAAATTTGTGCTCATTCTTGACTCGCTAGTAGTAACGGAAAGTGGGCGGCCAACAGGTAGTCTGGAGCGAATTACGTCTAGTTGCTCACTCAGAATCCCACATCGCATCTTCTGTCTTCCGGAGTTGATTCTCGATGGAATACATAATGGAGAAGTGGGAAACTATGAATATAGCCGCACATAAGAAACTGCTTTTTGGAATAGGTCCAAAAATGATCATCTGGAGCTGTGAGGGCTAGGCTACGCTTCACCAGGACGACCTATTCCGTTTCGTACACACAATTCATTTCCTGACGACCATCACGCCATGACGGCCTAGCCAAGGCCTCGTATATGCTTCCAAAGTATAACGGAACAATACTGACAGCAAGAGCAGAGTAGTGGATGTAGATGTCGGGTTTTGAAACTCTGAGCATTGACTTGGAAATCTGGTGACAGAATATCCCCCCGCTTCGGCGATACAAGCTTGACATCACTGAATTTCAGGAATCTTTCATATCGGTATTGGTTCTTACATTACGACCAAAGACCTAGTTGTAATGACAGAATACTACTTATCCTCCATTATCTGGCTCTTGGAGTAGCATCAGCGTTTTGATGGCCAGGCTGCCCCGGGTTTTCTTTGATCTTCAAATGACCACGTAACGATACAAAATCCGAACTCCAAGTTCTCAGTCAGTGTAAACATGATTAATTGTTTTCTCCCAAACACTTGCGTGAATACAGATACTAAGTATTACTTGGCAGGGAATTGCATTGACATATTTGTTGACTTTCTATCTCCTACTGCATTCTAGTTGACTAGATGTATTTTTTGACCACACTCTTGCCTTTCTTGTGGAATGTTGCATGTACTTGCTGCCCTTTTATGTTCTTACAGGTGGAACACGACTGGTTAGTGTTTAGCTTAAGATTTCTTTCTCAGACAAATCTGGGTACAGACTTCTTGTTGTCAGTTCCTGACTTTTGTTTCATGTTGAGGATCAATGTATGGTGGTTGGTGTAGAGAGGTGTCGTAGAATGTATCACTTCAAATTTCGGTATTAGCTTTGTCCCTATCACCTATGTATGTAAATCGCAGGTAGCCCAGGTGTTTCAGGCTAATTTAGCGACCCTGCCTGCAGCTCCACAACCCCCCCAATTGACGTCGGACCCGTGTCCTACATAGTAGTTGAATCATCGATAACCGATGTCATGTTGCAGTCATTCGTGTGTGTACTAGACTTTAGCAAAGGAGGAACATCCATCCCAAATGAACCAACGTACTGTAGTATTTACATTTCCGGGAAGGATTCTGTGAACCACTTCAGTTGGATCTTCGGAACTGTATAGACTAACAAAACTTGTCAGTCCAACTTTTATGTACCTTTTGTGTGGAAGGTCGGACTGACACGCCTTTTAGCGCTGTACACGTTTAGAATTACCATGTTTCAAACCTTAGAGTGACAGCTGTGTTGGGGAGCTCAATGTCGAACGTCGAGGAGCGAGAGGGAAAAAACAAGCGCTCATAGCGGCGTCCGATGAACGGACATCCTCGTAGGCTTGCCACAAAGCGCGCCAGTATGCCCGGTATCCGGGTCCTGATGGGCATACGCGACTAAAGCGTGTCAGTCCGGCCTTCCACAAATTTAGGGGTAGACAGCCCAATCATCTCACCCCTTGGACACAGATGCACACTCTGTTCTCACAGACGTAAATTCGCGTCAAGTGGCGTCCGAGGCCCTGATTCCCTGAAGCTTCCGAGTCTCACCCCATGACGCGCCAAGGTACTACTCAGTGACTCACTGTTCTGACATTGAATCCATCGGCCTAGAGCTACATCACATGCTTCTTCCATTCTTGAGATCGCTCAAGCCAAATTTATTTGCCCGGGACAAAACTCTCATTTACGTCGATCTCACTTCTCTCCAATACTTGATCAACCCCCATGTTCAAGACTTTCACTATCATTTGGGTCTTACCTGCTCTCTTTCTTCTGGCCTTACGTCTGTACCTCAGGCGTCGGAATGTGCAACACGTTGCGAGGCCCTCTTTCACGGTCGTTCTTATTTGGTAAGTCTCACAACCCCTGCCGTTCTTCATATCCTTTACTTACCGCCGATCTACCAGGCTTTGAGCGTGAACTGTATAGTGGTAACCTCATCGAACGGCTGTCTAAATGGTCGAGAGAATATGGTACTGCTTACATCCCTCCCAGTTTGTTTCGGAGTGCGTTCCTTGTACCAGTTTTGCTTGTGAGCCACTGACCTATTCCAATTGCAGGAAGAGATTCTCGTTATCTCCGATCCTCGAGCGGCGCATGCAATACTTCACAACTCGGTTGAAGATTATCCAGAGACTGGAGATATGAAAAGGGTCACCGACATAGCTTTGGGTAGGGGTGTTTTTTGGGCTACAGGTAAGCTGATATCATCTTTTGTTACCGGAGCTTCCCATTGAGTTGGCATAACAAGGCCGGGATCATACGCGACACCGAAAAATTTTAAATCCGGCATTTTCTATGAATCATCTTAAACAGTTTCTCCCTCTGTTTCAGAGGCATGTCGATCACCTACGCTCAAGCCTTCGCATACCTCCTCGCTCTTACATTACTCAACCCCGAACGACTTCCTCCTACAGCTGTCAGAGAAATGGACTGATCAAGTACAACACAAGAGCCAAACATTCAATATTTTGCCCTGGTTACACAGTCTTGCTCTTGATATTCTTGGTGAAGGGGTGTTTTCACTCATTTATCTTGTCAGTGCCGTACTTATCACTGTCACTGATTAGGCGCGTTCAACTACCGCTTCGGTGCCCTTGACAGTGAAACAAATGAGCTAATGACACTTATCAATGAGCTCGAGTACGTTGGTTTGTTGACTGCCTTATTAGTTCCCTCCGCTGACTTGGGCTGTTCAACAGAAAGCTGCCACCGGCACTGAACGGGCTAACCACAATAGCATTAGCATTGCAACGCAGCTGTCCAAGTTCAATCACGTCTTTCCGAGCCGCGTATTTCCCAGTCTCACAGGAAAAATTGGCGCACCGCTTTCAGTGGTTAGCACAGGAAAAAGGGAGAGAAGCAATGGAAGGTTTGGAAGGCTCAGCTTTGGTGGGGAAGGATATATTGAGTATTCTCGGTGAGATTTTACGGTATTAGATGAATACGTCTGGCGTTATTGACGAGACTAGTTCGTGCCAATGCAGAGGAAGATGTGAAGAAGAGATTGAGTGAATCTGAGGTGCTTGCTCAGATCTCGTGAGTATTCGAGTCCCTATGTCATGCATGCAAAACTCATTGTTCTTCTACAACTAAAGCACGCTCATTCAAGCAGGAAATCATACGATAGGCCAATCCGTTTCTTGGATCCTTTACGAGCTCGCAGCTCATCCGGAGGATCAGAGAATGGTTTACAAGGAAATCAAGCGGGTTCGGGGGACAAAAACAGGAGAACTCTCCAGCTCGGACTATGATTCAATGGTTCATTTGACAGCGGTAATAAAGGTCAGAATTTCATTTTGCCAAAAAAACACCCCTAATAGTGAAGTTATGTAGGAAACCCTCCGCCTACGTCCGAACGTTCCAATATTGGAGCGGACGGCGCTGAAAAGTGATGTTCTCTCCTTGGACTTTCCCGTAGCGTCAATTGCTGGACACAAAATAGATTACATCCTGATAAAGAAGGGGCAGAGGATTATGATAGACGTTGCCTCTTATCAGAGGTAAGGCATCTCCACGCCCATCAAGACCAGTCCTTACCCGATGCCGTCTAGGCTGGAATCCATTTGGGGAGCAGACCCAGATAGATGGGATCCCAGTCGTCATACACGCGTACAGCTTTCAGAGGTGAACAAGACCACTCCGGTGGGTTTATTTGGAAATTTATTGACATTCAGTAAGCTCTTCATTCCTAAGGCAATGCAACACTCACTCATATTAACTTCCATCTTTAGGCAGTGGGCCAAAGGGTTGCCTCGGGTACGTTCCACCTAATTCGCTTATCGAGAGTTATTGAAGGTATTTCTCTTTTTTTGCACAGTTGGCGTTTCGCGTGCGTCGTCGTTTTCAAATGTCTATTTCGCGTTCAAGACGAGTATCATTCAGTGTGATGGAGATTCAAGTCATCGTTACTGGACTACTTGAAAAATTCGAGTTTGGTATCGCCCCTGGGGTTGAAGTCAGACCAATGACTATGTTGACACTGTTCCCTGCCATCAAGGGAAGAGAGATGGAGGGTCCTAAACTGCCACTGACCGTAAAACCTAGATCGATCGCCAGCACAGAGGCAGTTGCGTTCATCTGAAATCTGTAAAATTCACTTGCAATGCAAATAGTCCCATCAGATGGTACCCATAAATGAAACTGTCCTCGAGAACTCAAGGACAACTATGATGTCGTCGTATGTTCCCGACTCACCAAGTATAATATGAAAAGTCAAAAAGAAAATAGTTTCCTTGTGGAAGGAGGGTAGATGTTCCTCAATCCAGTACAAATCTTCAATAAAGTGAAAGTCCAAAAGCATATGGAAACTGGTGTGCTAAGCATGTCAGTGCACAGTTTTTTTTTTCATTGGACTCAGTTTTGTGCTGCTTTGCAGGTGGTCTTTCTGCTTAGCACCCCAATTTTGCAATGAAATGCTTTCCAAGGTGGTAGGTACAGTTGACTATCTCATAATGCATAGGGTCCGTCGGGGTGCTTTTGGCTGCTGATTGTAAGGCTTGGGGTGTGGTCAAGGTTTTTGTTTGGCCTCAGAAGGTATAGTGAAACTAAGTGTGTGTCACGAAGTGCGTACTATTTTACCTTTTATCCCCTCACAGTCTCTTTTCCCTTTACTATGATACATCATTCTTGTTTCATCTTTTGACCTTACCTTTCATCTTTATTCCACTATGTTCCGTTGGTTTCCGCTACGTTCTATCAGTTTCCGCATGACACCAGGTCACGACATCATAGGTCACATGCCGAGTAGTATATATAGGATGACTCGTCACCTAGTCCCCCATCTTGACCTCTTTGTCTTGGGACTAGGTGCGTATTTGTACTCTGTAGAATACCAGGCTTATATCGATTGTCTTTGTCTTGGGACTAGTTGTTGACTGTTGAGCCTCTGCTCCAGTCTCTGTGTGTTTGCTACCGGCGCTTCATCACAGTGTGAAAGATGATATATTGTGGCTCATTCCCGAGCCCTTTTATACCTACTACAATACTATCTAGAAGATTCCTGTAAGGACCAATTGTTCTACTGTACTGTAAGCAATCTGTAAGCAATGAATAATATTGGAGTAAGATGAGTAAGGAGTGAGATGGAGAGACTAAGTAATTGCAAATAGGTGGAGTTCATGTTTGTAGTCGGTGCCCACTAACATCCACAACACTCCCCCTCAAGCTCGAATCATCCCAAGAAGGCTGAGGAGATGTTCGTGCTTGTTCCTGTCAAGTCCCTTGGTGAGAATATCTGCCATGTTGTCTTCAGATGTGCAGTGTATAACTGATACTTCGTTAGAAGCAATCTTCTCGGGTCTGAAATGGTGCCTGATATCAATATGCTTCGATCGGGCATGGAATCCGGAGTTTTGTGCGAAGGAGATGGTGCTAAGGTTGTCGACAGAAATGATGGTGGGATGCTGAGGAGGTAAACCGATAAAACTGCTAAGTGTGGTGGGAATCTGAGGGAGCAGATATAGCGAAGCTAGATCAAGGGCCAATCTGAAGACCAACCCAAAACCCAACAAACACCACAAACAACAACCTCAGAAGTGGACTTATGCGTTTAGTT
>MU127899.1:21385-113642 GCA_014904975.1 Marasmius fiardii PR-910 | reverse complement strand
GCCTTTTCAGATGAGATTGTGACGGTTCGGTTCGTGTTGTTCACTTCGCCCTTACCGCCTTTTGTGCCTATGAATTATAACGCTACCCATGTTCCATATCCTTATTCATTTTCTACGCTATGCTTCGTTCTGGTGGGGGAGGATGTAACCCGCGGTTACTTAGTTCGGGATCTTCCGATTCCCACACCCTTTTCGTATATAAACCATTCCGTTTCAATCCTTCTCTTTAACTTACTTCCATCGCCTTTTACCTTGTACGTAGCTCAGTGGCAATATAAAGCCCTGTCTAGTTTACGTCTGAGGTGTGAGGCACTGTAAGTTCGAGCCTAGCGCTCACACATATTTTACACAGTTCCTCAAGGGAAAGATAGAGGGGAGTAAATCCGGGATGATTATACATTCAGATGAACTGTTTGTAACTATGCAGCACTTCCCGCCCATCTCTAATTTAGGTTGCTTGCAAAGACTCGGTCCATCCCTCGTTCATTTTCAAGCAATCACTGAATCATTTACGTTGAGAAAACGAATTTGAGGTATTTACTACCGTAAAATGATGCTATCGCAAGTGTCAGTACCATACTACTCATGCTAATCAAAAGAGGATTCCTTTGGGAATGAGGCCGCGTAAGAAGCAGCGGAACCGGTTTGATAAATCTTCGATTTTGCGTTGAATAGTCCCCGTGACACTGTACTGTGTTGGTTTCCGGGAAGCAGTGACGAAGTTCAGGCGTGCCGATGGACACAGGGTCTAGTAGTTTTTATATGTACTCAGAGCGGCTCTTCTCACCCCCATCTTTCCTGATGCAAGCTACACTGAAAATAATCCTTTTCGTTTCCTCAGCGGTGTGTTTTGGCATCGCTACCAATCCGCCCCATGGAAAGCCAGTCACTGATGGCAAGAATTTAGTCCGGAGGAACCTACGCGAATCGGTTGCGGTTTTCCGTATTAAATATGTGCTACCGTTGCAAAGAGTGAGTCTAGCAAGTCTTGCTTGACAATTCACCTAACTCTGCTGCTACCTTAGGCAACATATTATCTTGCAACTGCTAATGAATGCCTCCAAATCTTATCGTCTCTCTACACCGCAACCAACTCACTGATCACAACGATCAACTCCGCGTTCCTTGCCGGCGCACTTTTCTCATGTCTCGGGGGTCTTCTCCGACTTTGGTGTTTCCGCAAACTCGGGGAAAGTTTTACCTTTGAGCTTGTACCCGTCGGTCAGTATGCGAAAGACTCTTCCAGCATGAACCACCCCAAACTTGTCACGACCGGACCATACAACTACGTCCGCCATCCCTCCTACCTCGGAGTTTGGCTTTGTTTTATCGGGAGTACAATGTGTCTTCTTGTTAGGGGATCATGGATTAGGGAAAATGGATTTCTCGACACGGTGATAGGGAAATTTGCAACCTGTAGCTGGATATTGGCCGCCGCACAAGGGTTTCTTCTGGTGACGATGAGAATCAATGATGAGGATGCTTTGATGAGAAAGCAATTTGGGAGACAGTGGGACAGTTGGAGCCAAAAGACAAAGTATAAAATGATTCCTGGTGTCTTCTGATAGCGTTTTCCTTTGAAAATCTAAACGATCAGAGCCCCTCCCCCGAGCCCAAAGTCCGTTTAGTTCGTTTCGGGTCATTTTTGGCCACAGTTTCAGCAAATGATAATGCCACTAACGGCGAGCAGCCTCATCATCGGCCTACCTGTCTTAAACCAAAACAAGAATAGAGTGGAGACACAGCACACCTATATCATCCTCGCTCATGCTCATTGTCTTAGATCTTTCCGGGCACTATATACGCTTCTCCTTGTGTAAGGAGCTTCAACGTTTTCACCGAGATTGATGTATCGCCACAACCGTGGATGTACGAGTCTCCGTACATAGAGCTTTTTTTCTAGTGGGTCTGGTGCCGAGAGGATGCGAGATGATGGTGTTAGGAACGAAGACCTAATCGATGGACAGCCTTGTAGGGAAACCAAGAGAGACAAAAAAACTGGGAAAAAGAACACACCATCGACGAGGGGGAACCTTCAGGTTCTGCTAAGCTACGGAGAGCCCAGGCTTCCGACCATGTTATGAGGAACAGTCAGCGCTTGCCCCAGGACAAGAAAGCCTGGAACGGGTGCTGGTCCGAGCTGACTGACGCGTAACGACTCGTGACAGCAGGAGACGGTGTAGAAAATTCACACGTTTCCTATTCGCTGACAACCATCGTCAAAAATCCTTCCCCCTTGCGGAATCCAACTCTCTTGCTTCAGCAACCTATGGCAAAGGGTTTGGACCTCTCAATCGAGGTTGAAATTCTGTCAGGAAGAGATATAGAACTCGTCGTGAGCTCTCACTGGCTCATATATATCTTTTTCTCTCGAGGCGACCTGACTGAAAATTTGAAATTTCAGTTAGTAGCATGCTGGCATCCAGTAGCTATCGTAAACATACAGATTAGAGACTCTCGACTGCAAAATCCCACACGACTATCCCATCAGGGTCGATTCCTCGGGAGGATCAATGCCTTCACAGGCAAAGAAACAGTCAGCCAGTAAAATTGCAGCAAATTGTCAACTGGACATCATTCCTGGTCTCTCTCACCAACCGTCGTCATCATGCCAGCCGTCCAACCATCATCGACATCTGCGAGACCTCTGGTTCTCGTCACCGGTGCAACAGGCTACATCGCTGCATGGGTAGCTCGACGCCTTCTCGAGCACGGTTACAACGTACGAGGAACAGCCCGGTCAGCTTCAAAAGGCCAACAACTACTCGAGGTCTTCCAGAAACTACCTGGATATGGGGAGTCGAAGATAGGACAGTTCGATTTTGTGATTGTCGAAGATATCGGGAAGGAAGGAGCGTTCGATGAAGCTGTGAAAGGCGTCGACGCCGTCGAACATGTTGCCAGCCCTTTTCATTTCGACGCGGACGATCCGAGGGAGATCATCGAGCCAGCTATCAGGGGTACGGTTGGAATCCTCGAAAGCGTTGAAAGATTTGGAGTGGGCAAGGTGAAAAGAGTTGTTATCACTTCGTCTTGCGGTGCTGTTTCGGTTGCAGAAGATAAACCTGTCAGTTTCGACGAGTCAGATTGGAACGAGGCAGCGATAAGGATGGTTCAGGAGCAGGGGAGGCAGGCGTTGGGGTTTACAAAGTATAGAGCTAGCAAGACTTTGGCAGAGAAAGGTGAGTTTGGATTCGTACTACAAGGCCAAACGGAATCATTCCGGCGGGGGAAGAACTGATAGTTTTTTCTGCTCATAGCTGCATGGGATTTCGTATCGGCGAACCCGTCTCTTTCTTGGGACATCGTCACTATCCAACCGCCACTCGTGTTCGGACCAACGACCAACTACGTTCCTTCACCAGAAAACCTCGGTACATCCGCAACTGACTGGTACAAGACTCTTATGACTCAAGGTAATCCGCCCCAACCACCCACCTTTGATCCACTTGTAATTCTAGAAGCTATTGCTAATTCTCATCTTTCTCAGACGCCGGAGACAAATCTCCCGAAACGCTCGAGACGAAACGTTTTTGCTGGGTGGATGTGAGGGACGTCGCGGAAGCACATGTACGGGCACTAGGCAAGGAAGAAGCAGGTGGGAAACGAATCATTGTTTCTGCAGAACCGTTTAGCTGGCAAGAATGGCGTACGTTGTTTCATCCCACTTTGGCTTCATTTCTCGATTCAAAAGGTTTTCATTTGTAGTCGACGTAGCAAATTCCCTATCACCGTCACCCTATACTAAGCATCCTTTGGCGCGCGGAAATCCAGGGACCAGAAGTTCCACGGAACCTCTATGCGTTTACAAGGCCGAGAGAGCAAAGCGACTACTCGGAATATCGAACGACCAGGGTGCCGAGTGGAGATATAAGACCAAAGAGGAGACGACTAGAGATACGTTAGCCGATTTTGCGGCGAAGGGTTGGTAAAAGTTGTAGACGTAAATCCAAACCACTGGAGTGATTGCGATTTTACTACTCTGTGTGCGTTTTTAGTATCACCTGCCGTCAATGTACATGGCTCGTTGGGACGGGCAAGACGGACTGTTCATGATTCAAGCAAACTGTCCGTAACCTTGTGGTTGGTAGGAAATTTCTAATTTGGCTCGTGAGTGAAAGAATCAATCGGCGATTTTTTACTCAAGCTGACGCAGGCGACGCGGCTCCAGTTACATGGCTTACACTCAGCAGACCGTATTTTGTAACTCACTAACATCGTACAGACGATGCTTAACGCTAGTCCAGCCCCGAAAAATACAAATTACAACGCATCAAACGTACATGGGCTATCATCAACGTTTCAACCAGTGACAGTGTATAATAGTACAACGAATCAATCTTTTCGAGTCGTGCCTAAGCACACGGTCTCCAAAAAAGTCTTTGGAGCTTCCCAATGAGCCTTATGGTTGGAGTATCAGTAAGTCCAACTGCTACACTAAGTAAGACAGTGATCGACTCACAAAATGATTTCCCCCGTCAATCTCGTATGTTCTCATTGGCCGTGCTGCTACTCCCTCCTCTACGTTTTGGTCATAAATTCGTCGAGTCTCTAAATTGCTAAAAATGTGCAACCAGCACGACTTTGTTCCACCAACGAGAGTGAGTTTTAGATCAGGGAAATACGTCTCAATCATTCCCTTCTCATACAGCACACGCTCCGACATTTTCTTCAAAGTTGACTGCATCGGTTCACCAAGCCTTTAAAAGATGTACGAGTCAAAGGAACGTTTTACGCAACTTGAATAAATTGGAGATACCTACATAGGTAGCTCTGACCTTTGGAAGGCGTCCCTGCTGGAGTATTTCTGGATCTGCTTCGGAGACCATTTTGCAACCGTTGCATCGTCACTTCTTTTGGTCCGAGTGTCCGGTCCAGAGTAATTTGTAGAGTTGACATCAGGGTGATCGAAGAAAGAGCTAACCCAATGGCTAAATGCTTCGAACATCGCATCCGGAGTCTTCAGATCGGGATCACTGAATGGTAAGTAAAATTCCGGCCCTATAGGCGGGGGGTATCCAAAACAGAAAGGAGGGGGCTCTATAGTACAATCATCAGCGCCATAGCTTTGCGAGGTAGATCACTAGATGTGTTATTCAAAGGCTCACCATACAAAACCAAGTGCTTGACGTATGGCTCCAATTGTAGGTAAGTTTCCGGAGGGACCAATCTCGAGTCGGAGAATAGTGCCATGGCTGATGAACAGCCCAAAGACCACCCCACGATACCAATACCTCCTCGCGTATTATCGCGAGTGGCTTTCGGAATGTTTTCGTTCTCGATGAACTGTGCAAGGAAATCGCCGACTTGTCTGCCAATTCGGTCCATAAAGATCTTGCGACCATACTGGAGGTCCTGAAGCTCTGGACCTGTGTAGGGGGTAGAGCCGGGATAGTCACGTCGGTTCCAAATGATGGTACGTAGGTTAAGTAGGTGAGCAACACCGTGAAGCTTTTCCAAACCAACTTCAGCCGGGGTTGGTGGTTACTCGAGTGAGGGGAAATTGAGATCTAATGGTACACTCACATCCATTGAAGCAAGCACCATGGAGGATGATGAGAGTCATGTAATCGTCGGAATGTGGCGGAGGGCCACTATCAGTGAAAAAAATCTCGATGTTGCTCGGAAGTCTGTACGTGTGGGTGGTGAACATTCTCAAAGTGTGATTAATTTTCATAGTGAACAGCCGGCCCTCCTTTATAGTACGTTCATAGCCAGGAATTCATGCGTCAGCCTTGGAACCAGCCTTTCACCAATCAAACCTTGCAGGGATGACGCCATCTCATTGCGGACTAACGAGGTTTCGGTACATGTTCGACTTCTTTTTCGTATTCTCACCTACGTTCTCATCTACAGAACCGGGCATATTTGCTGTGGCGGTAGCCACGGGTTTGGCAAAAAGTTCCCACTCGGGGACAAGGAACAACTTTGATTCCCTTGCTGTGCCCTGAAGTCCGTCGCCTCCTCAAGGTATTACATGCATTACATCTGATATAATACCCAAGCAATGATCGTGGTATTCCCTGTGATGTTAGAAGACGTGTGGGTGGCCTATATAATATTAGCATGAAGATCCCCGTAGCAACTATATTCCGAAAGAGTGTGAAAAGTTGTCTGTTTCAGTACTTACCTTGCACTCTGCTGGAGATATTTGCGCGTTAATGCCCACAGTGATAGCCCCGTTCGCTCCCTTTATTCTGCGCAGTGAACGAGCTCCCTATTTAGGGAGGTTCACATCGAAGGTCAGGAAAACGACTCCAATGTACATATCGGTGGCACATTCCAGAGCGCATCGCTCGAAGGAAAGGATAAGTCAAGGTCAGTTATAAAGCATATCTCAAATAATGTTCTTCTTTTCCCTCGAGATTGGCGTTGTATCATCGTGACAAGAAAGAGGCCAATAGCGCTCTTCCGAAAGAATCAAAGGACGGATTGCGTTATAATGACGTTCCGTTCTAGAAGTCACACGTCGGATCGGTGGCTCGCCCAGTGGTACTTTTGAACTAGATCTGGTAGACTCTAATTTTGTTATTTCTCAAGCTTGCAGTTGGAATAAATTTCAGTATGCTGCAAGTACACGCACCACTCTCGATTCCACCCAAAGACCACCTTATTATCTCGTTACTACCGCCTTATGTGTTAGATATTTACACGTCCACAGTACGTCTTATCACCACTTTATTTATCCTTTTGTGTCTTCCCTGCATAGGATACTCTGAGCTATTACCGTCCTCCGTACTGCATCATAACCTATCTCTTTCCTTTACTACTACAACTGTGCACTACTGCACAATCTCCGATCTTGCCACTAGCATTCAGTTCAACCGGTCATTGAGCTCAACGAGCTCATGGCTCACACTTTAGCTGTCAAATATAGCTTCAAGGAGTCCCGATGGCTGGAGCAACCTCCATTTTATGTTCATCAATGCAATGATGATAACCCATGAGCCAAAAAGATTGAGGTGTAGCCTCAACTTCTGCACTAGTTGCAACTTATTCCCTATAGTTGTGTGCTACACTGCATGTATGCTTCGTCAACCTCTACAAGCTGATTGATGGCTCAAAGCAGTGAAAAATCTTCCTTGCTCTTTGTTTTCTATATAGCTATATAGTTCTGTCTTCCAACTGATTGGCGGAACAGAGAGAGATCATGTAACTAACTACGATGGATGGAATCATTTCTTTGTTGATAGATCTCAGCTCAAACCTGGGGTCTGAGGCTATACGCAATTTGAAAACCTTTCACAGTTAGGCTCATGCGGATTTTTGAAGGTGAGGACTATTGGTCAATAAATAATGTGAATATTGCAGGATGATCTGCTGGACAGCAGGCATATAGAACATTCAAAATACCATGGCAATGAATGACTTCTGGCACTTGAACTAAGGAACAGCATGGTCTGGCAGTTCGACGCAGGCTGTGGGTTTTCCCGCTGACGGGCATGGGGCATGGGCCTGAAATGAAACCTGCCACCCGTCCTGCGGGTTATACCTACCCATACATTATTAGTATTAGTTAGCAACGTGGTACATCTATCTGCAGCCACATGAGTAAATATGGTACATTTTGATGAAATGATAGACATACAAAGCAAAAAAAATATCAGTGAGGTGTAACTGGTACAGCAATACTGCAAACGGTGAGGATCCGAAGGAATGGTGGCTGACCAAAATTTAGTAATCAGCCGTTTATTCCTACATCTACTGGTACATACATTTGATGTTCTAATTACTTATCACTATAATACCTTTATTATTGAATCTTGATCTGTCTTAGATAGGACATAAATGGCAGAGATCCCACAGGCTGATGGGACAGTACGGCTACCATCTATCAGACAGGCATGGACATAGTAAAAGAAAAATCTGCAAGACCACCTGTGCTGTTCCTTGGGCAGCTCAGGAGAGTTTATAATGGTGTGATTGCCTTGGAATGAGAATAAGTCTCGATGGTGACTCTAAATGTATAGAATTTGATGAAAGTCATCTGATTTCTAGCAATTATTTTGGTTGCATCTCATTTGATCTAATAATTAAGTTAGAGGCTGGAAGTGAGCTAAGACACGAAGCTGAGGTGTCTGAGACAAGATCTAATCAACTTGAACCAGCTCCAGACTGCCAGTGGTAAAGAGAATCATAGGCAAAATATACAATTATGTGGTTGAAGCATGGAAATTACTCCACTTCTGATTGATTGGTATTAGTTTTATCTTGTTAATAGCCATTGCGAACTATTTAAGACAGGTAGAAATACTCAAACCTCCCTTATTCCCTAGCATCTCCTCCATTCTTCCTAGAAGTCCTCCACCCTCATAATGTCTTCTACAGGTGACTATGAAGCAGTTTTGGCACCTTATCTCAGTGTCCAGAATGTCATAGTCGACCCAATTTCCACCCTCTCTGTTTGTATATTTTGACTGTCAGAAAAAAAAATTGCTGAATAGATTTTTGCTAGATATTGTTCTTTCTATATGGTTTGTGTATATGGTCATATTGCTGCGAATAATTTCAAATAACAACTTTCATTATAGGAATCTACTGTGTTATTTTTGGGCTATCAGCTCATGTTCTCTTTCGCCATGGAAGAGGTACTGTCCATAAATTATACAAAGGAGGTTCTATAGCCCTCTTTGTTCTGACAAGTGTCTATACTGGTGTCTATGCTTGGGGAAAAACTCGCGAGGCCTTTATTGAATTTGATGCTGAAACAACCAAGAGTTATGGTCCTTTTATCCAGTACCTCAGAGGGGATGACTCAAAATCTGCTGTTGTGCAAGCAAATTCTATTCTATGAGCCTTGTATTATGTACTAACTGGACCTCAATTTTCAGTGGGATTACTTTATTTATTTCAACCCTGATGAAGTATAGTTGTAACTTCTTTCAAATGTCTATTGCAACTGACTTTCCAATTTTCATTATAGTTCAGTAGCTGACATAATGCTGGTGAGTTCTTAAACAACCCAATTACAGAATGATTAATGCTTAATCTAGATTCATCGATGTTATATCATCTATAACTCGAGCAAATATATCTTGTATTCTCTTGCATTTACTGCCTTCATCTTGAATGGTGTGTTTTCTTTATTGTGACTCAGAGTCTTACTCCAACTATTGTACAGGCATAGACTTTGGATGTACCATTGCTACAACAATTGGATATGGTAGTTCCTCCAAGGATAGCAGTCCAACTCTTGTGCAGAGGGCAATTGTAATTGATGAAGGAGCTGCGATAAGCATAGTTATTTTTCAGATTGTTTTGACATTCATGACTGGTGAGTTGTACTATCTATACTTTGTTACAGACATACTGCCAGTTGCTAAATATCTTTGGCAAAGGAGGACGCATCTGGTGGATTACTCATTGATGCACGCTGGAATGAAAACCCTTGAATATGCTTCATTTTTGGCACTATTTAGTAGAATACACGACGGATACTAGGTTAACTAGAGGACTAGGGTGAGCCCGAACTACTAGTCAAAGCCTCGACGTCCCTATTAGAGAAGTCGACGGAAATCCAGCCGACAATGAGAGATATTGTAGGAACTCTGAAACCTGTAGGAGCCTATGATTGTAACTCCAAGATTCTCCAAACCTTCGACGATTGATTAGTGGAGATCTCTCGCTCTAATACACCTGACGGCAATCCAGGGATTTATTATTTACTTTAATCTTCTATCCACTTTCAATGGAGCATCGAAATGAGAGGGCTTAAGGTGGGCGTCAACGATGACAGACGATAATATTCCTAACCTTCCTCGAGATTAAGATAACCATGCGACGGCTGATCGACCCGTTGGAGAATTTACGATCGAAATGCCTGAACTTGGAACTACGGAAATTGAACGGAACGCTGGCAGGATAAAGATACTCGCTTAGCTTGAAGCTGACTGAGGCGAGTACCTGCCCAGTCGATGATTGAGCCAATCAGATAATCGGGATAAACTCTTGACGCGTCTAGATTCGGAAGGAACTATGATCGACGCTGTGGATAGCTCCACTACGGCGGTGATGGGACTGTATACATCCGTGACGGAAGAAGATAGCACCAACTTTCGTGTTCAAACTCTCGTCAAAGGGAAGATCCACTCTTTTGGGGAGAAATTGGCACTCAAACTTATAGATTATTATTCTGCTTTGTTTTGTATACTAAAGTATAATGCACCATATATAAGGGCTTCTAGTTGTAGGTAGTCAGCAGTTGATTTTACCCCGACGAAAGTCTAAGTAGAGTTTGCTCGGCGTAAGCCAGAATACCAGAGATCTGCCCAGTCTAATAGCTGTGAAAACTTGATTGAACTTGAACCCTCGTCAAATAAGATTGATTGATTTGTTTGCCTTGAGTTGAGTTTGATTGTTGTTGAGGTTCCGTCAGTTCGTTAGAGTCGAAGGTCCCTTTTGTTATACAACGCCGTCGTTCTAGTTGTGAGCGTCGTCGGAGTATTTGTTAAGTCCTTGTGTGGCTTATTGATTGTTCAAGAGTCTTGTGTGCTCTTTTGGTGCCTATGTTTGTAGTAGGAGTTGTTAGCTCGAGTTCCTTGTGTGTTCCGAGTTATTGATTGTTTAGGCTCATCTCCGACGTTCCTATTGTTTTGTTGGTTTCATTTGAGAGACCGTCGATTACCTACCGTTCTGTCGATTACTAGCCTTCCAGCAAGTAGTCACATTGATTGGATTGCTGTTGTGTTTGCTGCTCCTAATACTTTCCCTGTGAGCGTAACCTTCGACAAGCCTCACCCCTTGCACTCTTCTTTTTCTTCTGGACCGTTCAGAGGAGATTATTAGTGCTTTGCCGATTCAGCCTATTTTCTCATATCCGACGTACCAGTCTCATTATCGTGAAGCGAGAAAGCTCGCAAGAGGTGCAGCAAGACATACAAGGTTCAATGACATCATAGCTATAATGCAGGTACAGATTATTTCTCTCTGTTGTCTGAACTAAACAGAAAGCATTAGAATTGAGTCTGCATTACTATATGCAGGTACATTGTTAGCATCAAGTTTGTTTGAAGGCTTCATATGGAGTTCCCGTGGAGGGGAATTCACTACGGATATTGCGGTAATATCAACACTAGCATCTGTAAGTTCTGTCTGCTCTACAATATTTCTGTATACATCTTCAACCTGTTTCTCTAGGGCTTGGCTCCTACCATGGTCATTGCCCGAGTAGCATATGGCAAATCTGTGGATAGTGTTCAACAGACACTTTCTACTTTCTGTATTTCTGATATTCAGGATAACCAGCAAAGTTTGATTGTTGAAAGGCAAGGTTCAGGGCATATTTGGGGACAAACTCAGCATGGAGCTGGGGGCATACAAGGGGAGGAAGGCCTGCCACTGAATTTAGCAGTAGATGAGGGTGTTTGACATGTGGCCAACAGATGGAATACATTTTTCTTCTTTTGGATTGCTATTCCCCCTGAATCTGAAACTTCATTCCAACAATCTATTTCTGCCTCATTAGAATGTTCTGTGGCAGCCCGGATGTTCATAACTGTCTTATTTCCATATTCTGTTACTTCAACATATAGATGGGGATATGTATATGAAATGCTGTTTCTTGTTTTCTGGCCTGGTGTAGGTGATGTTAGGTTCAGGTGATGAACCATGAACCATTATCACATCAGATGAAAGGATGAGGATGTACAATCCCTTGGTTTTCCAGACACAGGAGTTGTCATTTATGGTATCAGCAATGAACACATATGCTCACACTCAAACATGTAGATGTAGATTTGATGCTTAATGGCCTTCAAGTTTTTCATATACTATCTACTACCTCACAGGGAGGTTAACTACATGTGATAACTTCTAGTTACCTGGATAAGAGACTCAAGTAGTTTCAACAGGGTCACCAAGTTCATCCTTCCCTCAAGTATTAATCCAAAGTAAGGTATGCTGTTTATGCTCATCTACAAAGAGAAATCTTGCCCTGAGTTTAGCAAAAATGAATGATTGCAGTGGTGTTTACTGCTTGGTCCACACATGTTGCCTATTCATAGCTAGAACAATGTCAAATAAAAACAGTGGATGTTTAATGATGGGTTGAAATAGAAGGAGTCACATCTAACAGATATATGAACAGGGAACTGAGAAAGCTGTATATACCAGTAACAAACACTGAGTACTGAGTCTCTTTAAGCCAAGAAACTAGATCTCCTTCTCTGCAAGGAGTAGTGGTCCACTGTCATGAAAGGTAAGCCACAGTGAGAAGGATTGGATGTATCAAATATGGAGGACCTACAGGTGCTTTGGTATGTCTATAGATAAAGGTTTGTCCATTGTTCAGCCATCACTGGAAGGAAGGATGTTGGATTTCCAGGCTTGAGTGATTAGATGTTGAGAATTGAGGAAGGTTTGTGATTTCACTAAATGGTGAGATTGACTTGAATTATGGCAAACTGATGGGGAAGCCCAGTGTCTATCTACATCTTTATATACTCTACAATGGTATCTAGAATGTTCTACAATAAGTGAGAATGCTGAGTAAAAAGCTTGGAGCTTGAGTCACTACAGAATGTTCTGGAATACCAGTGAGAGTACTTGTACAGGCTTGCTGCTTCCACAGCCCGAATCTTGACAAAGGAGTATGAAGATTTGAGCCTGTTGAATCACCTCATCCAAATACCTTGCCCAGACAGGCTTGCACGTTTGAAAATCTTGCATGCCTTGTCTGAAGGCTTTTCTTCTTCGTTGGAACAAGAGTTAAGCACTGCCAAGAGACACGAACATTGTTCTCAAGGTCTAGGGGTGTTGATTTGATTGTGAAAATCCGTCTGTTGAACTATGGATTGAAGGCTTTTTGATGAAAGAGTCTCGCAAATTTTCCAGATCAAGAAGTACAACGCCCCGCCTACTCCATCCACCACAGTGGAACCGAGTTTAGTGTGAGGCGGCGGTTCCGAGCTCGGGTCCAGCCGAGATTAACCGATTTTCATGTACGGATGTCTCCAGGCCTATCATTATGCATCAGCCGACGATTCAATGAATTCAGTGCAAATTGTAGGTCACCTCCACATTCTGGGGTGTGTAAGGGAGGAACGAGTTGAAAGGGCAGCGGATATGAAATGTGAAAAAAACCTCTTATCCGGGTCAGTCTCGTGGAAGCGAAAAAAGAAAGCCGTGGCGCGTGAGTGATCCGCGCCGCTTGTTCGGACGAGTACATAACGTCTTTTTTTTTATTTCATCACTTTCACCAGAACGGTCATCACCCAGTTTCCATGCCAGCCCTCCAAAGGTCATCAACATCCCCGAGACCTCTAGTCCTCGTCACTGGTACAACAGGATACATCGGCGCATGGGTAGCTCGGTATCTTCTCGAACACGGCTACGACGTGCGAGGAACGGTCCGATCTACTTCCAAAGGCCAAGGTCTGCTTGAAATTTTTCAAAAATTACCTGGATATAGTCGATCAATGGGGAAGTTTCATTTTGTGATTGTTGAGGATATCGTGACAGAAGGAGCGTTCGATGAAGCTGTCAAGGGGGTGGATGGTGTCGAGCATGTTGCGAGTCCTTTTACTTTCAACGTTGACGATCCGAGAGAGATTATCGAGCCAGCTATCAGGGGTACAGTTGGGATCCTCAAGAGTGTCGAAAAGTTTGGGGACAAAGTGAAGAGGGTGGTTATCACTTCATCTACCGTTGCGATCTCGTCGGACGGGAGGGACGATACACCTTTTGATGAATCGGATTGGAATGAGAAAGACATAGAGATAGTGAAGGAGCTAGGGAGGAATGCACCGGGTTTCACCAAGTATGCGGCTAGCAAAACTTTGGTGGAGAAAGGTGAGTTTCTTTTTTTAAGAATTTTGGGCCAGGGAGAGCTGATAGGGTTTTTTTTTTTTTTTTTTTGCTCATAGCTGCATGGGATTGGGTCTCTGGGAAACCATCTATTCCCTGGGATATTGTCACTCTCAACCCCGCACTCGTTTTCGGACCAACCACCAACTATGTTCCTTCACCAGAGAACCTCAATAAATCTGCGACTGACTGGTACAAGACTCTCATGACCAAAGGTAAAACCCTCCCTCGGACCAGATCCCACACGCTTCTTGCCAACCTTGACCACTTTTTATTCTCAAAGATGCCAGAGGCAGATCTCCCCAGTGGCTTGAAGCTAAGCGTTCCACCTGGGTGGATGTAAGGGACGTAGCGGAAGCACATGTACGTGCATTAATCAAAGGAGAAGCAGGTGGTAAACGAATTATCCTCTCTGCTGAACCGTTCAGTTGGCAAGAATGGCGTACGTATTTCTGTCTCTTTCAAAGTTCAGTTCTTGATTTGACTCCCCTGTGAATATGCAGTCGATGTCGCAAACTCCTTGTCACCTCCCCCATACACAAAGCATCCTTTGGCACATGGACATCCTGGTACTGGAAGAGAGGAACCTTGGTGCACGTATATAACCGAGAGAGCGAAACAAATTCTTGGGATGTCCAATGATGAAGGTGTAGAGTGGAGATATAGGACTAAAGAGGAGACAGCTCGAGATACATTGGCTGAATTTGCGGCGAAGGGGTGGTAAAAAAAAAGAACCGAGCCACTAACTTGGATGATCATTTGTGTGTGTATCGTTACCGAAAACGACTTTCTCACTTTCGGATCCTGTCATTTCACCTTTCCCAATGTTTTTTCACTCACATCACATAGTGGAATGATCTGGCACTGGTAAGCCAACTTGATAGCTGAAATCCCCCACATGTATGGCTGATCTTTGAAGTGTTTCTGCTCGAATTTTGACGTTGGGCGGGATGATTAATATTAGACCATATTTGCAACACGTTTTTTCCAGTTCTGAGTCAGCTTTTGGACTTTTCTGTCTGTACTGCAGATGCCAGCGACAAAGTCGGCATCGAGGTTCCAACAGAGCAAGAGTGAAGATGACTAAGCACATTGTTCTTCTCGAACTTCGAACATCGCATACTCATCCTACCATTAGTTGCTTGCTACCTTCAATACTTTACATTCTCATTTACTATTAAGTCACTTATTCCTCTGAACAGCAGTTCAACTCAAACAAGAAGGATGGCCCAAGGTTCAAGCCCCATTAACAGCAGCTTGTCACAAGCACTAAATCAGAGTGCAAATGTCTCAGCTTCAAGTGCACTGGCTGACCTCCAAGGGTTATCCACCAGTGATAGTTGGTCTGGCCTTAGGCCATCTCATCCATCCCTGACCCAATTCAACTCACATTCTCAGCCCCACCAATCAAGACCCCCCAACTTGCATGCTCAGTCAACTTCAACCCACAATCCACGTCTGCAAGGGCAGACCCAGGCAGGAGGTTCACAACACCCTGCCACTGGAGACAGACTAGGTTCACCAGATAACAGCAACCATGGAAATCTGCCACAAATGTACACTCAGGCAGAGATGGATGCAGTGATACAGAGGTAGTGTTCTTGATAGATGGGTTGGGCCGGGCTGGGCTGGGCTGTGTTGGACTAGGCTCAAGTGGGCTGCTCCAGCCCGTTTTGTAATGTGGGTTTGCACCAAAGCCTGGGCCAGCCCGGGTAAACTGGTGGGCTCAGAGTAGTTTTAATTACTGGTCTGGCACATACAAAAAGTTACCAAAAATGGAAATTTAACATGGTGACATCATCACCACCATCTGTCAATGTCATTCTCATTGCTGTTATGTACTTAGTGGAACTCCGTAGGCCACTTGAAGGCCTTGTATATATCTTACAATATAAAATTTAATTGGTTTTAGGTCTAAACAGAACAAAAAAAAATGAAAAAAATATATTTGCCAGCCCAATGGGCTAATTGCCGGGTAGCCCCGGGCTCCTGGGCTGGTAGATGGGTTCCTGGCAAGCCCATTTGCTGACCTGGGCTGCTATTTTGGGCTGTGGGCAGGCTAAGCCCTGGGTTAGCCCAGCCCACTGAGAACACTATACAGAGGGTCCTGGCACTTGAAGCAGTGAACAAGCAAACAATGATTGCACAGTCGACAAGACAGTCGAGCTGATTCTCTCTTTACCACCTGGCTGCTGAGCAGCAATGTTCAACATCTCAGCAGTAGTGATCCCACTGGTTCATTCTGGTCCATTCAGGTTCAGTCCTTGTATAGTTCAGTTCTTTACCTGGAACTGAACCATAAAGGCTGTGCAGTTCTAAAATGGCCCAGCAGTTCTTCGGCATCCACATTTATACACTAATGTATATAATTTTACAAGTTTTACATAATTTGCTCAGAACCAAATGAAAATGCAGCTGGAACTGCAAGCTATTTTGGTTCTTTTGGAACCAAAATGACAGTCCAGTTCTTGTGATGTTGGTTCCAGTTCACAGTTAACCATGTTTCAAACTGGACTCATGAGATCACTACTCAGCAGCATACTGGCTAACACTGATTTGCCTAGACCAGCAATGGGCATTGTGTGTTTTGTGGGAGGGTCGAGTTTGTGTTGATTGGGTGGTCATGTTTGGATTGACATCAAGTGTAGGGGTATTTGGTTCAGTGGCAGACATGCTGGTAGCAATTTACCAGGCATATGGTTTTCAGGCCCTGTTGAAGTGGGTGGACAATTTCTTGGTAATCTGGTTTTCAGGTGACACCTGGTCAGAAGAGTTCTTCATGTTGTTAATGCAGGAGTTTGGTGTACCATAGAGTTGAACCAAGCTCAGGAGGCTAGCAGCAATACAGCAGTATATAGAATTCAATTGGGACCTGGATCAGAAGATGGTGGCACTTCCAGAAGAGAAGCTGCAGGCAGTGGTGGCACTAGTGGACAAGTGGTTGACAGAAGGTGCAAAATTCACTGCAAAGGAAGCTGCAAGTCTGCATGGCAAGCTAGTGCATGTCTCATGCATATACCACTTAATCAGGCCATTCCTGACCACAATATCAGGCCTTGCTGGCTCCTTTCAGAGCCTGTGGGCTCAGCTGCAGCCAACTCCTCAAATCCTGGCAGACCTATCCTGGGTCCAGTACCTTCTACAGATTCTGCTACCCAGTGTCCCTCTCAGACCAAAGGAGCCTCAAGATGTCCAATGGTGGGGAGATGCCACTACCTCATTTGGAGTTGGGATAGTGGTTGGACCATTCTTCACAATATGGAAATGGACACCAGGCCTCAAAGTTGGAGCATGTGGTGAAGCGCTGGTAGTGAACACACAAAGACTGGAGCTAAGGCTCAACAGTCAAGAACTAGTCCCAAGACAAAGATGATCAATACTACCCAGTATTCTACAGAGTACAAATATGCACCTAGTCCCAAGACAAAGAGGTCAAGATGGGGGACTAGGTGACAAGTTGGCCTATATATACTACTTGGCATGTGACCTATGATGTCATGACCTGGTATCATATGGAAACTGATAGAACATAGCGGAAGGTAATGGAACACAGCAGAATGAAGATAGAATCAAGAGATGAAACAAGAATGATGTCATGTATTGTAGTGAAAGGAAAAGAGACTATAGGAAAAGAAAGGGAATAGTACACACTTTGTGACAGAGCAGGCCAGAGACACAACATTGGGTGGGCAGAAGCAGTGGCAGTTGAACTTGGTTTCCAGCTCCTTATCAAATTGCGACAGGAAGGTCATGTAGAGCTGGCAGTGGGAGATTGAGTGTTAGCATGGTCAGACAACAAAGGAGTAGTACATGCAGTGCACAAAGGGCAAGCAAGGAGCTCTGAAGTGAATCAGATCCTCAAGCAAATCTATCTCCTGCAGGCGACAAACCAGCTCTATATCAAAGCTATGCACATATCTGCGCAAACAAATATAAGTGATTCCCTGTCTTGAGGAGATGTTGCAACTTTTTTAGCTGGCTTTCCATCAGCCATGCACAGCACTTTGCTGCAGCTACCTCAGCATCTAACTGATCTTCTCACCCCATGGTGATGACAGTTTCTGCCAGCCTATCCAGCAGGCCACCATCAACTACTTTGCCAAAGGATGGTAAAGGCCTCCTTGTAAGGGCAACTTCAGAAACAGCTGAGGACCTCACTCAGTCAATATCTGCAGAAGGAAAATCCAAAGATCTATTCAACAGTGTAAAAAAAACAAGGGAAATACACTACTCACCTGTAGGAGGAAAATCCAAAGAGAAAAAGCTCAAGGGAAACCTCCTGCATGGTGCGCTCTCTGTGTAGGCAGTTCTTTGGCATCTGGATTTATACACTAATGTACATAATTTTACAAGTTTTACATAATTTGCTCAGAACCAAATGAAAATGCGGTTTTTCCCCAGCACCACATGCTATTTTGGTTCTTTTGGAACCGAAATGACAGTCCCAGTTCTCATGATTTCGGTTGCAATTCATGGTTAACTGCGGTTTGAACCGGACTCATGGGATCACTAGAGGGACGGCAATGGGAGCATTAGGCCGATGGTCAAAAAGGCTGCAATGGACCACATCAATGCGATTATGATTGCCTGGGGATGGTGAACTACCTTTGGGCACTCGTTGAGGATAGGCGGAGCATCACACTACCTATTGCTTGGAAAGGATCCAGAGATCATCAGGTTAGCAGGAAGACGGAAGTCTTTGGCTTATGAGGCATACCTCAGGGCATGGTGACTAGGCACATGGATACTTCAGAGGCAACCTGAGACAGTGAGCCTCGTCACTTGGTTGGGCTTGACAGCATGTCCACGCTGCGGGTTGTTTCTCGGCTTGGGGGAGCAGTGTGGCCTTCCCATGTTCCGGCCAAGCGATCGCCCCAGCCCAACCTACAGCTCTCCTGCGTCGGCATTGACTCACGACAGACGAAGTTGGACCACCAAGATATCACGTTTTCTTCCTTTGTTGCGAATTTACGGAGAAGTCCGAAAATCGGCAAATATGCTCTTATTGTGTAGACTACGGTATTTGATTCTGCCGCGGTCGTGAGAACGGCCGCAATGGAAGCCGAGGAGGAAAGGAATGGTGAGTTGATCGTGAGCAATGAGTACTCTTTTATCGCAACCGACGCAGGGCAGCCCTGTTCTATCTTTTTTGACCAGTCAATGAGCCGGATCTGGGCATTCAACAAACTGCAGTCTGTATATCTCCACCAATTCCGTCTCCCTAGGGAATTGGATTAAAGTTCCAAGGTAGGAGACTATAATCGAGCTTTTTGAGGGAGAAGCCGTGGAAAGAAACAGTCGCGGCGTCACCGATGTTTTTGTTCTGAGAGTCGGGGAATGAATTGACTCCTAGGCTCTATTCAATTAGGTTTCAGAATACAAAGGTCCGTCTTTCATTGTTCCCTTTTCTTGCCGCCCTGGGAATCTTATCACAATAACGTGACGTCTTTACGGTTTTCAATTCTCCTCTTTGTGCCGCATTTCACACCATAATTCATCTCTCCCCCTCTCGTACTCATTCCCCCGACGCAAACCCTTGCAACGCTCAGAACGAACAATGTCTGGCTCAGCCAAGCCCAACAGCTTTGCGGAAATAGGCGCGTTGATGGACGGGAAATGGTGTGGCCCAGTCCCACCACAAACATTCCTCGACACATTTCTCGATGTCAACAAGTTACCAGATCCTAGTCATCACCGAAAAATGCCAAAACTCACTCAGCCTCGGAAGAAAGCTTTGAGGCTCGCTGTGACAGGATCCAAAAACATTCAGAGGGATTATGACTCCGATGGGTGTCTGACGTCAGAACACCTTTCATGCAACGCACTAGTGAGCTTCTCGCATACTTTGGAAGTGATCATTGTCGAGGGCTCATCTGATTTCCCCCCCCCCCCCTTCCTCCAAACTGGGGACCAACGTCAACCCCAGATCAAGGCATTGAAAATATTCTGCCCAAGATTGAAACTAGTTGAAACGGCGAATAGCCCACAGAACATAACATGGAACCAAGAGTACTCTCTCAAGCCAGACATCACAGTATACGACTCATCCAATCACCCTCCCGATGGGAAAACCCAGACAGAACTCAGGCGTGCTGAGATGTTTTTCGATATCAGCGGTAAACAGGGATCAGATCCTTTCGAGCTACTCGACGTTAAAACTGGGCAACTACACGATCCCCAAATCACCGGAAATCTCGGCGCTATATCCACCTACGCGGGTGTTATACTCTCCACCCAGTTCCGGACTCACTGTTTCGGCGTTCTCATCTTTGATGGGTACGTTAGGTTGATTCGTTGGGATAGAGGAGGTGCCACGTTCAGCGAAGCGTTTCATCTTTGGAAGTCGTCCTTTCTCGTCGACTTTCTTTGGCGGTACAGCTCCGCCGGCGCTGCGACTCGTGGTCACGATCCTTCTGTCGTTCCTCTCAATAAGGATGGTGACGGAAGACGGCGGGCTTCACGGACGAGGCAGATCTTGGGAATGGGAGAGAATGAAACGGTGTATGAGTTTACGATCGACGATGAGAAAGATGGGAAGAAACATGTTTTCCTCGGTGGGAGGGTCGCCATGCGAACGGAAGACCCAGCTCCTGTTGGACGGTCTACTCGTGGATTCTATGTTACCACTCCGGAGACGATAGACCTTGCAGGACCCATGATGGACCCATTAAGTCATGTTCACTATCTGAAGGAGACGTGGCGATACTGTGATGCTGACGATTTGAAACCTGAAGGAACGATCTATCATAGACTACAAGAAGCTCAAGTTCCTCATGTGCCGACTATACTCGCTTCGGGAGATGCTATCGGCGAGTGGCAAACAACAGTTTCCGTTGTGAAGAAGAAGAAAGGCGCGGTAGATAGACATCAGCACTACTTTATCGTTATGAAAGAAGTTGGGCGGCCTTTAACAAAGTTCGAACTTCAAAAAGAGTTCATTGGCGCTATGAGAGATGCGCTGGAAGGTGATTTCATCCCCCGTCTGTCGTTTCCGTCCTGTACTTATACCTGGACCCAGCTCATCAAAAGGCCTATGAAATCGCTCATATTCTGCATCGCGACATTAGCGTCGGCAACGTCCTCATTTTTCGCAGAGGAGGGCTCCTCATCGACTGGGAATTCTGCAAGATTTTTACCACTGGTATACCCACCGCACCCACTGCCGATATTCCGACAGTAAGTTTGCGATCCCACGAACGACAAACATGCTTACCCATAGAACCACCACTCTAGGGAACATGGAAATTTGTCTCTGCCCGTATCTTGCACCGTTGGGGCCAGAGAATCTTACACACTTTGACCGATGACCTCGAGTCCTTTTTTTACGTTCTGACTTGGACAGCGATTCAATACGCTGAAAACCGCCTGTCCGACGACAAAATACACCCACTTCTGAGACGTATATACGATGAAAAACACTGTAGAGACAACGATGGAGGCTCATTCGGTGGGGCGGCGAAGAGATGGGCCCTCAGTTGCAAAGAGTTCACGAAGATCATCGGGGTCACGTCTTACGGTTTGAAACAGTTGATTTCTGTCATTGAAAGCGCGTTTCAGTCGTACTACTCTGTGCTCGGCCAGGAAACCGATCCTTTCGTTTGGTCACCTGGGCAGCTCGCTTTATATCTCGAAAACGAAGGTCTCTCAACCGAAACAGTGGATTCGATTCGCGAGAGCGGCGTCACAGGAGAAACGTTCCTCGAAATGGATCATCAAACGTTGATGAGCACGTTCAGAGTTCCGAATGTGCACGAGATGAGAGTACTCGGGATTACCAGGACGTTGAAGCGTATCTCCAGTTCGTATCTCGGCGCCAAAGATGTCCTGCCAAATCTCCATGATCATAGATGGATGTTGCAAATGTTTGACGAGGCTCTGGAATGGCTAGAGCATATTCCGGACGACGCTCAGCGCCGTGTGAACCGCTTTAAACCCTCACCACCTCCGCCTTTCGCGAAAGCTGACGACGAGACCCTTGGAGAGGACGTTGTAGAGGATTCAAAGAAGAGGACGAACACGAAAATTCTACCAGAGCCACCGAGTTCAAAGGAGGCTGGTGCCAGTCGCGACGGAGAAGTGGTGCAACGCGATGAGGGAGAGTCGGCGGGCGAACGGTCAAATCGTCCAAGTCTTGTGAAACGCAAAAAACTCAAAGAAGTGCCCGGGGCGAATGAGCCTGAACGTCCCACGAAACGCCCTAAAACATCTACCCAACCGCATCTTCGAACTAATTTCTCTTCTTCTTCCGCTACTGAGTGGACGAATGGTTTGCGTCGTAGTGCCCGTCTGAAAGAGAAATTGAAAAGAAAGTAGTAGATAGGCTAATGCATTATTTATCTCTGCTAATATGAAGCAACTTACTTGTAGTTGGTAGAAAATCTAAGACGTGAGGTTTGGCTCTTAGGAGAAAGAAGTAGTCTGTGATTTTTTGCTCATGCTAACCATAGGCGTAGCTCGCCCAGTTGGATGGTTCTCAGCTCACGGTATAATGAATATTTTCATTAACTATCATCTCACGGAATTATTCTGACAAGTCCAGTCTCGAATACAAAATTATAAACGACTATCAACCGTTGTGATGGCAGTTCAGTCTTTTCGGGTCGTCCCTGCGCACACGCTCTCCAACAAAGTCTTTGGACTTCTCAATGAGCCTTACAGTTTAGTGGGATTAGTAAGGTAATCGATTACAAGCCTACAGAAATGATTGACTCACAAAATGATTCCCCCCGACGATCTCGTATGTTCTCATTATCCATGCTGTAGCACCCTCCTCAATATTTTCATTGTAAATTCGTCGCATCTCCAACGAGGCTTAGAGAAGTGTCCACATTGTCTTTGTGCCAACAACGTAGGTGAGTTTTAGATCAGGAAAATATCATGTTCCGATCAATCTCTTGTCATACAACACTCGGTCGGACATTCTCTTCAAAGTCGACTGCATCAGTTCACCAAACCTTCAAGGGACGTATGAAGTCAGACTTGTGCTTAACGCAACTTCCCTGAATAAATTAGAGACACCGACATGGGTAGTTCTGACCTCTGGAAGGCATCCGGGTTAGTGTACCTCAAATTTATGGTGTTTAAAAGTGTCAAAAAATAAATTGACCGCGCACTGAAAAAAAGTTCCGCACACAGAGTGGCCAAAGATCTCCCCACACAGGGATCAATGGTTTCCTCTTCTGCACAGACTATAAACCTCCTCACACAGAGAAATTCCGACTTCCTCGCGCAGCTGAATGAATTATCGAAGGGAACATCCGGTTAATCCGGCCTGGATAACTTTGCCGGGATTCCGGCCAGCGCTTTTTTTGCCATGCCTCGTACTCTCATCTTATTTTTGTTGCGTCCCTTGTAGATAGTTTACTTATAGATATAGGATATAGAAGCCTGAGATGTAAAATGTAGCTAGAACAATACATTCTATTTCCTTATTTGACAAGATAGAAAGGCCACAAAGACTGTTAATCCATGTTATGCAATTGCCTGTATTATAAAGATCCTTATTTACTTGAAGGTCTCTCAATCAATGGATACTTAACAAACTTGACTGAAATTTCTTAGCAGCTGTGTGTTCTCTGGCAATTCCCAAAAAAGGTTCAACAGGAAGTTCTTTCACCACCTTCCTTGTTTCAAACTCATGACCTTGAGATCAGGATGTGAATGTGGTCAAACAAGTCAATTAGACCTATATTATCAAAGAAAAAATAATAGAGTAAAAGTGGAAGTTCAAAGATGAAGAGAAAAAATGAGAGAGACTACAGTAGCACACCTGCAACATCACTGCTTAATTATAAGAGACAATCTGTCACCAGGGCCTGATAAATATCTTTCCAGTTTGTTCATTTGGGAAAGACATAGTAAGAGCTGGAATAAAACACAATGGACGCAACAAAAATAAGGTGAGAGTACGACGAGGCATGGCAAAAAAAGCGCTGGCCGGAATCCCGGCAAAGTTATCCAGGCCGGATTAACCGGATGTTCCCTTCGATAATTCATTCAGCTGCGCGAGGAAGCCGGAATTTCTCTGTGTGAGGAGGTTTATAGTCTGTGCAGAAGAGGAAACCATTGATCTCTGTGTGGGGAGATCTTTGGCCACTCTGTGTGCGGAACTTTTTTTCAGTGCGCGGTCAATTTATTTTTTGACACTTTTAAACATCATACAAATTCCTCTGGAGACGATTTCCCGACTGTCGCATCGGCACTTCTTTTGGTCTGGGTGACCATCCCATGATGGTCTGCACAGAAAACATCAGGATGATTGAAAAAAAAGAGCTAACCCAAAAGCTAAATGCTCCGTAATATATAGCGCATCCGGAGCCTTCAAATCAGGATCACTGAGTGACAAATAATATTCTGGCCCTATAGGCAAGGGGTATCCAAAACAACAATAAGGAGATTCTATAGTACGGTCATCGACACCGTAACTTCGTGAGATAGGTGTATTCCTACAAGACTCACCATACAAAACCAAGTGCTTGATGTACCGCTCCAACTTCACGTAAGTTTCGAGAGGGACTAGCCTCGGGTCGGAGAGTAATGCCATGGCTGATGAACAGCCTAAAGACTATCCCGTGATAGCGCCACCTCCTCGCGTATTGTGACTAGTAGCTTTTGGGATGAATTGTACAAGAAACTCGCCGACTTGTCTGCCAATTCGGTCCATAAAGATCTTGTGACCATACTGGAGGTCCTGAAGCTCTGAACCTTTGTAAGGAGTAGACCCGGGATAATCACGTCGGTTCCAGATGACGGTACGTAGGTTAATTAGGCGAGCGATGCCGTGAAGTTATTCCAAACTAACTTCAGTTTGAAGGATGGTAGTTATTCGAGTGAGGGGAGATTGGATTTTAATAGTACACTCACATCCATTGAAGCAAGCTCCATGGAGGATGATGAGAGTCATGTAATCGTTGGAATGTGGCGGAGGGCTACTATCAGTGAAAAAAATCTCGATGTTGCTTGAAAGTTTGTACGTGCGTTCGACTTCCTTATCCCACTCTCACCTCACAGACCCAGGCATGTTTGTGTGGCGGCAACTACGGGTTTGGTTAAAGATCCGACTCGGGGGCGAGTAACGGCTTCGACTCCCATGTCTTGCCCTGCCAATCGCTGATCGATGTCCTAGTAAACGCATCACATCCAAGCAAATTTGCTTTCAAGTCCATGCCGTCGATAGACCGAGTCCTCAGGGCATCACATCTAGTCCAAGCAATGATCGTGCTGCAATGTCAGAAACTTGCGGGTGGCTATATATTCTTAGCATAAAGATCCTATACCAGTGACAACAATATAGCGAAATCGCAATGTTGCCAGCGGGTAGCAAGTGAACGGAATTAAGAGATACGTTTGGTGGAAAATGGCTCACACATGTTCAGTTTATTTTACGTATTTGAGTCGACGTCGAACTGCCCATATGAAAATTATTTCTCAGTTCGTTGATCAGGATTAGGAAGGAAAGCAGGCCGTAAAAGTTCACAGGCGACAGAACCTCCGTTGCGCGTCACGTAACGGTGTTTTAGCGACGCGATAGACCGTTCTCGTTACGCGTTACGTCGCCTCTCTACACTCCACGACAGTATGGTGATAAAGGTTCCTAAATTTTCAACTGCCAGTATGAATCTATGTGCATGTCTGATTGATTCTGTTGAATATTCTAGTATTTGTAGCAGATCACAAGAGTTCAGTGGAACAGGACAGAATTATACTTCTTGCCTTCAGTGTGGTCATGGAGACTATGCATGAACTTACCTAGTAGCCACAGTGATGTCCAGAAGTTCTTAGGGCTCGTAAACTATCATTAACACCTTTTACTTTATATCTCTGTATGAATGACTACATTACCTGACATGTCAAAGAAGAGTCAGCCTTTCTTCCGATGCCACCCTCTTCATGACATATGCTCCCAGCAATTTGTGTTGTAAGTTACTGGGAACAAAGCCTATGGATCTGAATAGCAACAAGCCTGTCTGGGTGATAGTATTGTGCCGTATGGTCAGGGGTCTACCTGAAAGACCTGTCGCCCAGCAGGGTTCATGTATGATGTTGAAAAGGTTCACAGATGTGCAGAGAAACAATCACTTGTTGAAACTGAAACTCTTGCAATTCTTAAGCTCTATTCGAATAGGAAGATAAATTAATTGGTTATAGAAATAAAATACACATTGTAATATCGGACCATCAAGCTCTTAAACTTTTCCAGGACAGCTATCTAGTCACTAGGTGCGCTGGATGGAGTACCTTTCATGTTTAACTTTGACATCACATCCGTCAAAAGTATACCAATAAAGCTACAGACCATTCTCTCTCGGTACTACGAATCTGACAGAGGAAATTAACATGCACCAAACGACTACGTCAGTGCTAATATACGGTTGGATAAGATCCAGTGAAGACTTACCTATTGTCTGGAAGAAGGAGATGCTTGAACAATTCAAGGCTTCCCGTGAGATTCGTGACATTAAGAAGACTTAGGATATTGAAGCTAAGGAGTTAGAGAAAGCTCCTGAGCCCAAGCTGCCTGAATACACAGTTTCCCTCACTGTGAACCCGATATAATGGATAATGCTAAGGGTCCTAAATTTGAGGACCAACTTTGATGCAGATCCAAGCTTTATGGATAACCTTCAAAGATCTTATAAATTAGATCCTATGTTTATGAAAAAACATTGGAGAAACCCACCGGGTATCCAAAATTTTTGTTCAATGAAAAGTCCAGGTTGATCTGGACAGCTAATCTTGCTGTCTGTGTACCGAAGTCACAAGTCAACCATCAGAATCAGAAGGTAGACTGATTGTGATATAGGAATTTTCTGAGTAGTATCAATGTTTCAGACACCTATCTTTAGCTCTCACTGAAGGAGATGATTAAACCTGTTTCAGATCTGAGCTGACTTTTAGTCTCAGATTCTGGCATTAGGTGAGATGAAATACAGATAGATTCCATCTGAATTCAGTTGAGAATGACATGCTTGGACTTTGGAGCTTCTGCCGTTATCCTTTTTTTCACTGTGAATGATGATTTTCTTTTCAACCATTTCGACACTCAAGAAACTCTGACGACATCGCGTCATTTGCTCACTTTATGACAGCTGGGTTTATTAGCATGTCAATCGCCATACAGGATTAACGGTTCGAGAGTAAGGGCTTCGCCCAGATTAGAGAATGTGAATGCAATGGGTGGTGCGTGATGGACTAGGATGACCATACTTAGTCGAGGATGGCTCCTGAATTAGGTTGAGTCGTTAAAGGCAGTAGCATCATTGAATGTGAATATCATTGGTTGCTGAGTGCTGTGAACGCGGAACGCGTAATTAAAATATTGAATGACCAGTCTGTCTCGTTTTGTTCGAGTGTCACTTGCTGTGACTCTGACTCTTGAAACGCTTGACGCGATGACCCGAGAATGTTACCAGAAGGAGAGTACGGAAAGAGTAAAAAGCAGCTTGATGGATTAGGTGCGTGTGAACGGCCGTCTCGTACTCTCGCGTTTGCTGTGAGGATGGCGCACTAGTCGAAGCGCTGACGTGCCTGAGATTTTCCGGGAAGTCGGAGCCTTTTTTGAAAAAAGACAGGGGATCCACGGATCACGCCCGGTATGCTCTCGGTCATGCATAAGCACGGTCTACTTACTTTCGATTGGAGCCCACGTCCTCCCCCCCTTCTTCCATTGTCGATGTCTTTAGATTTTTGTAAATTGCGAGTTAAAGGCAATACCTTTCTTTTCTCAGCATGATTGAAGAACCAGGAGGGGTGGGGAATGGCAATACTCTGGGAATACATGGTAATAAGGTACTCCTTCTCACTTGCATGTAGACAGTAGCAGCTGGTTTAGGAAACTTGTTTGGTCCATGAGCAAGTGCCTCAGGTGTGGTCTCAGAACCTGTGAAGAAGAATGGAGAAACCGGGGAGAAATTGAGTAATGGAGTGTAGATGGCAGGTTTAATGAATAGTAGGGACAGGCTGTAGTCGGGAGAAAATCAAGGTAGAAAATATGAAGTCAGCTCAGATCTGAAACAAGAATTAATCAACACCATCAAAAGAATCATCAATGAGAGCCAAAAATGAGCGTTTAAAACATTAATACTACTCAGGAAATTCATATTGCAATCAGTCTATGTCTGATTGGGATAGCTGACTTGTAATAGTAGTTGTGGGATGGTCAGACAAGATTAAATAGGCTGTTGTTGTTTTTGCATTACATATTAAGCGCTATCGCCATTGGTAGATATTGAGCATCATCGGTAGATATTAAGCACATCTGTAGATTTATATAAGGCCATTGCTCAACCCTTTCTCTTTCCCATATCTCCTACATTGCTACAAACAATCCTCTGCCTCTGATAATGTCTCCTACAACTAAACTTGAAGCAGCTCTTGCACCTTACCTCAGTGCCCAGAGTATAATAGTCCGCCCACTTTCTACCCTCTCTGTTCGTGTTTTTCCCATATCAGAAAGAGAACATTGCTGAACAAATCTTCAAAAGGTGATGTGGTTTTTGTATGGTGTGTATATATGGTTTTATTCCTCTGAGCTACTGTCAGCAACAGTTTTCATTATAGGGATCTACTGTGCGACTTTTGGACTATCAGTTCATGTTCTGTTCCACCATAGAAATTCTGCCCATAAACTATACAAAGGATGTTCCATGGCTCTCTTTTTTCTGGCAACTATCTATACTGGTGTCTATACTTGGGGAGCAACACGAGAAGTCTCTATTGAATTTGATGCAGCAACAACAAACAGTCACATGTCTGTTATCCAGTACCTTGAAGGAGATAACTCAAAATCTGCTTGGAGGCAAGCAAACTCTATTTCACAAACAAAGTTTCATGTACTAACTAGACCTGAATTTCAGTGGAATTCAGGCTATTGTTTCAACTCTTATGAAGTACGGTTGTAACTTTTGTCCAAAATACCCTTTGAACTGACTATCTGATATAGCTCAATAGCTGATATAATGCTGGTATGTTCTTGAAAGAACAAAGTAAGGTGTAACTAATGTTCTACCCAGATTCACCGCTGTTATATTATTTTCAACTCTAGCAAATATATCTTGTATCCACTTGCAATTACTGCCTTCATTTTGAATGGTTTGTTGCTTTTTCTATTCTTCTAGGGCTTCTTCTGATTATTGAAAAGGTTTGGACTTGGGATGTGGCATTGCACTTACCATTGGATATGGTACCTCATCCAAACACAACAGTTTAACCATTGAAGAGAAGGCATTTGATATTGATGAAGGGGTTATGATAGGAATAGTTGTTTTTCAGATTGTGTTGACATCAATGACTGGTAAGATTACTGCAGAGAACTGGATCTTGCTTTAATATGTTTGGCAAAGGAGCACGCATTTGGTGGATTACTCATGAAGTCAAAAAGCTGGCAAGAGAGACAGCAAGACATACAAGGTATAATAACATAGCTATAATGTGGGTACAGATGCCTTCTCTGCATGTTGAGTACTAACCAGAAGCTGTTAGCATTGAGTCTGCATTTTCATATGCAGCTGCTATTTTGATATCAGCTGTGCTTCAAAACTTAATATGGGATCACAAGCACACTGGTGTGGTTCCTTCTGATATTTCTGTTATCCCAGTCCTGGTATCTGTAAGTTCCCATCTGCTCCACAACATTTGTATAAAAATTCTAAACCTCTTCCTCGAGGGCCTGGCTCCAACTATGGTAATTGCCCGAGTAGCATATGGCAAATCTGTGGATAGTGTTCAGCAGACACTTTCTACTTTCCGTATTGCTGATCTCCAGGATAGCCAAGAAAGGTCAGCTATGGAAAGGTAGGCCACAGTCAGTATTCAGTTACAAACATGCCATGCTATACATGCCAGGAATGAAATGTTTGTTACCTAAACAAGCAGCAGCTGAGAGTAAGACCATGGCCAACAAACAGGATGTGATAGTTTAATTTGCCTTCTTTCTATACTTCTTTTTTTCCCCACCAGATTGTTATTCATATTTGGTGTGCTATTACAAACCCTCTCACCAAAATATCATATGTATCTAGACATCAGCTTTTTGGTTTGCACATCAGAGCCTTTTAGTTTACTCTCACACCCTATTCTACTCATACTGAAATCTTACACACAGTTTGTCTTAATCTGCACCGGTTCTATCCAATTTCTGGTCTTCTCACATTTACTTCCCCCACTCGGCACTCCTTTCTCAATGACTCAAGACTAGTTTAGTTTGGCAATGAGCCTTCTATCATTTATTTCATCTTGCAGTTTACCTTGACTCATTTATTATGAATTCCATTCAGATCTTGCCTGGCCCTGACTCTTATTGCCTATCTTTTCTAACCCTCAACCCAGCAATCCAATTGGCTCCTGCTTATCCTGGTTCATTCTTGTGTCCTGACAATTGGTGTATCCTTGTCCCATCCTAGCTGATGGATGTGCAATCACATAAAACCCTACAACCTGAGTGCAATTGATCACTTCTCAACTAGTGGGTCTAGCATTAATGTCCTGTGGAAGGTATGTTGCTAATTGACTGACTCCATTAACTCCATTATTCTGTGCAGAAACCTCCAGCTTTGATATGAAGTACAGACACACTTGTCTGAGTCATTTATAGACCCAAATCCCTGCTAATTCACCAACAGACAGTCCAATCTCAATTATTCTCAACTGCCATCCTAATGCTGGTTGAGCCCTTGTTTCTGTTTTTAGGCTCTTCACTGCACAAAGCCAAGGGATTGGTACTCCCAGCTAACATCTGTACTGATAATACAAGTTGGAGTTTTACTATCTGAGAAAACCAGTTCTAGGGTGAACTTGGTTTATTTTGACATTCAATTAGTACCTGTTTTGAGTACTTAGTGATGACAGTTCTTTAAAATATTCTGTGAAAACTTCATTTCACAATGAGGTCATGCCCAGTGCATCACCAAGATGTTTCTCTCATCATCAAACATCAAGGATTGTTTTCATTGCTTCCTCAATGGGGACTTAGCCCAAATCAAATTCAAAGGCCGTCATTTCCCATCAGTTTCTGTAACCTGATGAAATCACATTCTCAGTTGCAAATGTCATGCTAGGGCTTTGAAGTTTCTCCTGCTGTCATCCCTTTCATCACCATGAATTCTGAGCTTTAGATAAGAGTTATGGTACTAACTCAGTGGCATTTGTTTTACTAAAGTTCTCCATACAGGGCATTTTGGATAGAAGCCCTGATTATGTACATTTCAATCAGGTGTTGCCCATTATTTTCATCAAGAATTTTACAAAATGTTGATATCAAGCAGATAAAGTAATCTGGTTAAATACTTGTTGTACTGAGAAGCCTGTAAATACATATGTTCTGCTTCTAAGTCTCACTTATCCATCTCTATGTTCATATTATGCCAATCATAAAGATGAGAAAAAAAAACTGACCAGATGTGAGATTTTCCGTCCATTTACCTGCATCTTGAGCTATCTGACCATGTTGCATACTGTATTCCAGAACTAGAGCAAAAGAGAGTATAGAAGGGGCACTGTGCAGTGGCCAGACATCAAGACAATTGTGAGGGGAGGGAACAAGTCAGGTCCACAGTGTGAGCTAGAAAATTTGTGTAATCACACCATCATGTTCAAACTCTGCCTTCAGGCTGAGATTGTTTGCAGCTCTTATTCAAAAAAATCCCTCAAGTATTGCTCCAAGTTGGTTCAGGGCCAATTCTCAGTCATCAAGCTGCCAGCTTGACTGTTCATATCAATTTGCCTTCATGTTTGAACAAACACTGAGTCACTGACTGAACTTTGGATCTTGGGCCAACTGAATCATATGTTTCAGATTGCAATTATAGGTTTCCTGTCAAATCTGAATCACCAGTATTGGAATTTGTCCCAAAGTACTTGAGTATGACTAGGACAAACACCTAGGTTATGCTTTTAAATGAACTGGATGGATGGGTCAGGACAGTGTCAAAAGGGGTGGTAGGCTTGGTGGCTAGGTGAGAAAAAAGGAAGGTAATCAAGTTCCGCTAATGTCAACCTGCCAATACAAGGGAAAGAAGTGCAACTGCCATTATTGGGGGAAAATGTCATAATTAGGTTTGAGTAACATAATTTGTACCTAAATTTGACTTGAAATATCACATTACTGTCCACACTTTTGATTTCAGTTCATTTTCAAAAAAAACTATATGTTGTTGCAAGTGGAACGCTGGCTGTATTTTTATTACATATAGAGTGGGCCTGTTGGAGCCCCATCATGGATTTTAGCTCACAAGGCCTCATCAATATCTGTAGCTCTAATAATCAGATGGATTGTTAAAGAGTAAAAAGTGGAATCAGCAATCAGCCTAGAAATCAAAACTAAGTTATCAAGATAAACACACTGTAGCTTGAGATCAGGATTCAATGGGGCTGCATCAGCTATCTCCAAAACACGATGCAAGGCATCTGAATCTTTTGACCTTTCCTTACCATTTTTCCAACCCAACCTAAAATCAAAGAAAACATTTGCAAGAGTGGAGGCTTTGGTGGACTTCTCATGTCCGGAAAGACTCTTGTTGCCCCTAGAAAGCAACATGTTTACTATTGAGTGTCTAGTCTCCTTTGTAAGAAGGTGTGTACTAGTATTGATAGAAACAGTTAAGGTCAAGGATGGCAAAATAACTGAAAATGTGCCATGTAGAAGGTCTGGGATGGTGAGTAAAGAAAGGAGAACTTTTGTGAAAGTATCCCTCTGACCAAGAAGTTCTTGGAAAGAAACATTGAAATGAGTTAGACAAGATAGCAATCCTAAAGGACCAGCATACTGAAAGAGTGAGTCTGGACCTATATGTATGGTCAACTGCTGTAAGGTAGATGAACATGACAGGAGAATATTCATCAAAATGTCAGATGGCCACCCAGAGCCACTATGAGAGGTGGTCAACTCGATCTGGCACAGGTTTGAAAATTTGAGCTCAGGCAAGGGCCTATTCCTGTCAAGGGAAGCTGCTTTAATGGATAGGTATCAGAGAGAGAGAGCAGTTCAAGGAGTTCTATATTAGCTACTCTCCTGTAGCCATCAAAGTAACAGATCATCAGCATTTGAAGCACGTCCTTAACAGGCCATTCCAGAACCAATAACCTTGTGTTCCATGCATGGTCAAGCACCTTAGCTGATTATAGGATAGTGGAATGAGGATGTGAAATGAGGCAGAAAAAGTGTCAAAAAGTAGAGCTTTGCTCAAAGAGCCAACTCTTTTTCTAGCACCACATTAGTCTTGAACCTGTGCAAAAGTGGAGGTGGGTGTTTCAGACTAGCAAGGAGCTCATCAAGGAGGCAGGAACCAAAGATTTGGAGAGCTTCAATTTGAAATGACTGTGAGAGTATAGCCTCAAGAATGGTAGCACCATCCTCTCCCAAATCCTTCTCCCAATCATTGTCTGGACCATGAATAGAAACACTTAGGGAACAGCTTGCAGCATTCTTTAAGTATGTAGAAAGGGTGATCTTGTATTACTTGAAGGTCTGCTCAGATAGACTTTGATAATGAAGATGCGTGCCTACAATATCATGTGATTTTAATGTGATCTCATTTGTGGTTGAATAGTATGCTATTCCCACAGCCACCCAGTTGTTCTCAAACATCAACTTTTCATCCAGGTGAGTTTTCCCACTCTTCTTTTGTATGCCTTGGAAAGGCCCCTTTGTATTTACATATTTCAAACCCATGATCTGCAAGTTGACACAAGGCATGCCTTAAATCCAATGGGGGCTAGCTCACTTCTTGCAGAATCATCAGATTTGAGAACACAATGGGTGTGTTTTGACTTCTAACACACCCTTTGGCCCTTCTATTTTCATTATCTGAGGTATCCTTGGTGTTTGAAAGGTAGCAACTAACACTTTTGTTCCATATAGGTATGTTATTTGCAAAAACATGGTATTGCCCATGCTTAGTATACATTTTTAGCACAAAATTGCACAGTAATTAACCTTTTTGCAACAACTGCACAGGCTGTAACCCAAACCCTCCAAAAGAGCTCTGCTGATGACCCCCAACTGCCTGCCAACAAACACATCCCCACCCTCTTGCTCCCAGACACCTTCAATTATGAGGAACTAGTTGTGCAGGCAGACCATGACATGGATGTGCTACAGTCTAGCATTGTAGATGATCTCAGTATGGGGACTCATATAGTAACTTCTAACTCTTGATCTCTTCCAAACAATGCTACCCTGCCACTACCCAAGAAACTCTCATATCACCACCAGAAATAGAAGGCCTGTGACATGGAAGATTCAGACTGCATAGAACTGAGTGAACAAACTTTGGAGCAAGCAGTACAGAGGTCAAACGTAATACAGCTTGACTCAGATGCAGCTGCATTTGAAGCCATCAAAGGTCACACACAGCCAAACAAGGTATGGAGAAGTCAATGGGTATGAAGGAGGAGGTGGAAAAGGAGTACAGCATACAGGAGCTGGTTGAGATGGGTTACACCCACATTCCTTGGAATGGCATGTGTGTATTTCCTATTTTCATTCATATTATATGCATCCTTAACTGCATCACATTAAACTTTTAGAGACCCACTTCTCATTGTCAATTGCAAAGGGCATATTATCATGTTTTTAGCTGGGCAACCAAACCAAGAAGACTTTGCAGAGATGATGGAGTTATCTGACAGAATGATGGCTGTCTCAGAGGAAATGGGTTGAAATGAAGATATGAAGGCTAAGCTCCCCAAACACAAGCAAAGCTGGGACTCTCAATGGCTCTCTTCTTATACCATCCCTACAACATTCCACATTTCCAACACAATCAAGTCTGGTCAATTTCTGGCACTTCCTCAGATCTTCAGGTATGTCAGAGTGCTTTGACAAAGCTAAAGGCACATACACACCAGTTGGTTCCTTCAACCTGGTGATATAATACATAACAAGTATCCCCATAGATTGAACATGTCTTTTATTTCAAAGTAGAACCTTTTAGATCATAAACTGCTGCATCGCCTCTCCAACCAGTTTTCAACTTGATCATAACTTTTAGTGATCTGGCAGTTGGACTCTTGGCTTGTTTCTCTTCAAGCTGTTCTTGCAATACTGTCATGGCCCAGAGGACCCTAGCTGAGATTTATCTTATTTCAAATCCATATGAATTCCCACTGTCTAGATACAATGTTAAGCAAGAGAAATGATTAGGCTCATCTAGAATACTAATGAACCACATGTCAGCGAGGTTTTGGTATTTGGGGTCCATTATCTATCTAACATATCATCTTAAACAAACACAAATACAGGAGCTTACATAGGTGAGTAAACTACATCATACCTGTCTCAATCACAACTGCATTGTAAGTATGACATTGAGTGCAGCCTTGGCAATTTTTTAAATTTGAATAGACATTGTTTGCTCGACAAGATTCTGTCTGGCAGAATGATGTTGAGGCCTCCCTCAGAACGAGAACTGGTACCAGTAGAGAGTTATTTTTGGCAAGCACAATTGTGATCATCGTTTCAATTCTCTTACCAGTGTCTTTCTGGGAGTCTCATCACATATTTGTAGGTGAGATATGTCATACTATCCATCACAACTGTGTTGTGAGTATGACATTGGGTGTACACTCACTAAATTTTTTTTTTGCCTTACAACAAATATGGACATTAGAACATTGATTAGTCCAATGATTGCAAAAGTTCACGGCTATTGCTAAGGCATATTGGTACTAATTATGTAAAAAACTGTGAATCTACTTAAGGTTAATGTAGTGAGAGTCTAGGTAGGGAGTGGTGTGAAGTATAAGTGATAATCAAGAAGTCTAGAGAATTTTATAGACCTTGTCAAACCTCCAAACAATGAGAGTAGACATTTCAGATATAAAGTCAAAGTGTGGGTGAGTTTCTTAGGGAAATTTGTACCCACCTGCTCTACTGGGGCAGGCTTGATTCTACTAGTTATATTATCTGCCAAACAGAGCAACCAATTGCATAAGGTCTGAGTGATAGGCCTATTGCATCTTTCATGCCAGAGCAGATCAATAGAGCCTAGATATGAGAGATCATTTGCATGATTTCATCAAACTGCATGGGGTAATCCCACAATGTCTCTAGTGCAACATAACTCTGGGAGATTTACATGTTTAATCAGACCTCCCATTATAACCATTCTCCCTCAGCAGGTCATTGGGGATGAGAGCATTTCTTCACGTTACACATTGTCAGGACAAGTCAGGAGCCAATCATGAGGAGAAACTCACCCTAGCACATCACAAATAAGAAACCATGTTTGCAAATGCCAAGTACTTTACAGTTACTATCCTAAGAAGAGGCAGGCAGAGATCAAGGCAATTGATCAGGTATTTCCACTATTGGGGAAACGGGAGCTCAATTTCATCCTTTCAGAGTCATGAACAATGGCTGCTTACTTGTTGGTATCAACACTGGCACAACGATTTCAGGATTTTGTTGTAGTCACCACACATTTTCTGAACCGCAACTGCCCACACTTGTTTATTTTGGAGGAAGATTTTTGTTCCTGTAGTGTTCTAGCAGCCATATGAAATGGTCAGTTCCCAGATCATCTTCCTCTAACACTGGTGCCCCGAAATTGCTTGGGAGTGTTTTTGTTTTGATTGTTGTATGTATTTAACAAGACAAATTAAAGGACTTCTTGTTTTTCTCTGGGAAATTCTAAATGTAACTTCCACCTGTTGAACAAATTTGCCATTTCGTTTACTTAAATACAAATAAATTTCTGGCCAATCCCATGCAGAAATCTGAGTTAGAAGTTGACAAGTCATTGATTTCAGGTTGTCACCATTGAGAGCCCTCGATTTGGTGGAAAGTCGATTGCGATAAGTGCATGCTTGGCTGACGGAATTGGCTGGGGAGTCATGCATTTACCAATGTTTTTGAATTTGAAATGATGCTTGTGATTGAGCATGTGAAGTCACATGCATCTCGTGGTTTGGCAAAACAGTGTGTTTTTTTGAACAGCATGGTATTGTTTACAAGTAAACAAACCCTCTACTGTAAACAGTAGCGGGAATTCCCGTGTTTTCTATTCGCTGATTACACCTATCCGCTATTCTTCCGTGCGGCTAAAGTGCCAATTTTGCCCAGTAACTCATGTTCCACCTAGTGTTCTCGATAGGCGGGTTGGGCCGGACTGTGTTGGGCTGGGCTCAAGTGGGCTGCTCCGGCCCGTTTTGTAACGTGGGTTTGGGCCAAAGCCTGGGCCAGCCCGGGTAAACTGGTGGGCTCAGGGGTAGTTTTAATTACCGGTCTGGCACACGCAAAAAGTTACCAAAAATGGAAATTTAACATGGTGACATCATCACCACCATCCGTCAAATGTCATTCTCAGTGCTGTTATGTACTTAGTAGGACTCCCTAGGCCACTTGGAGGCCTTGTATATATCTTACAGTATAAAATTTAATTGATTTTAGGTCTCAATGGAACAAAAAAAGTGAAAAAAAAATAAAAAAATAAAAAAAAATTGCCGGCCCGATGGGCTAATTGCCGGGTAACCCCGGGTTGCCGACCCGGGCTGCTATTTTGGGCTGCGGGCGGGCTAAGCCCCGGGTTAGCCCAGCCCATCGAGAACACTAGTTCCACCTCTCAATTTTTGGAGGGTTAAAGTGGGATCCCCGATCTAATATACAGATCCTTATTCATTTCAAAGAATCTCCGACGACCAAGTAGGGGCCTACTACATCCCCCGACCCATAAAAATTGGACCGCCAAACTCTCACACTAGCTGAGCTGGTGCCAGTTGTGACAGGGAAGTGGGTGCAACGCGACGAAGGGATCATTTGAAATGGAACCGGATTCTGAAGAAGAAAACCTTTGCAAGAGCGAACGGTCGAATCTTCACGATCGTCCAAGTTTTTTGAACTCGAAGAAACGGAAGGAGATGTCATTGGATGATAGTGGTGGAGATGGCCCTCGTAGGTCTCCTCTTGAACTGGATATTCAATCTGATTGTTTTTTTTTTCCCTTTTGCCGAGTGGGCAGGTAGATTGTGTTGAGCGGTGTGTGCTTGATAGAGTGACAATTTGGACCGAGGTAGATGACCGTTTACTTTAAAGAGGGACTTGTAGTTTTAAGACTTGAGCTTGAGGGATTTCGGTGAGAATGATTGAGATTGAGGGTTGAGTAAGGATAGGAGCCACAGGGTGTATTCTTTTGTCTGCAGATTGTCGTGTTTTATACCATGAGAGTGCACCGCAAAATAGTTTCATGGTGACGCGTAGGGGAGGACTATCATGATAGAGGTTGCAGGTTTGAAGAAGCGCAAGCGGGAAGACTGGCCCTGTAGGCTAAAACGTGCCACAGCGTAAAACGTAAAATGGAAATATTTGTGAGAAATTTGTGAAAATAATCGACCGACGGTCATTTTTCCTGTTCTCAGGCTGTACGTGAAACCATCCCCACCTGGTAACTGACAAATTAAATTATGCGTCGAGAAAGACACCCGTGTCTTTTTATTATTGAAATTTTACCGTCCTCCGTCGATTATCCACTAACCGGATTTCGATTGTAAACAAGATTTTGCTAGTAGTAATATCCCTCAAAAAACCGAGCCCACTCGTATTAGTAACTTCATGACCACAGAACCTCAAGATCTCGATCATTGTCAAGCTCCACCACCGCAGAAAAACCGATTTTTTTAGTGTGGTTTTTGTCAATGAGCTCGGGTCCGAGTTTCACGTACTGAACGACCCCGGTGCCAGTTGCAATTGTACCGTAAGGGTCGCCTCTAGGCTCCACATTTTGGGGTTGAAAAGCCTCTTAATTCCGAATTTTTTAACCAGTCTCTTGTGACGTGAAGAGAACAAAGCAGCCAGAAAGCCAGAAAGCGAACAAGCGTGGGGTTTATGAAATCCGCGGATTGTTCGGAAAAAACGAGGGGTACATATACATGAGTAACGCGTACGTCTTTTTTTTTAATTTCATCTCTTCACTAAAAACGGTCATCGCATCTACTGACTCAGGCATGCCAGCCTTGCAAAGTTCGAGAACGTCCTCGAGACCTCTAGTTCTCGTCAGCGGTGCGACAGGATACATCGGCGCATGGGTATCTCGGTATCTTCTCGAACACGGAGGTTACGACGTTCGAGGAACGGTTCGGTCAACTTCCAAAGGCCAACGTCTGCTTGAAATTTTTCAAAAGTTGCCTGGATATGGTTCGTCGAAGATGGGAAAGTTTTCTTATGTGGTCGTTGAGGATATCGCGATGGAAGGAGCGTTTGATGAAGCTGTAAAGGGGGTTGATGGAGTTGAGCATGTCGCTAGTCCGTTTACGTTCGATGCGGACGATCCGAGTGAGATTATAGAGCCTGCTGTTAAGGGAACGGTGGGGGTTTTGAAGAGTGTTGAGAGGTTTGGGAAGAACGTGAAGAGGGTGGTTATCACTTCGTCTGTGGTTGCGGTTTCGGTTGCGAGGGACGATACACCGGTCGTTTTTGATGAGGAGGATTGGAATGAGGAGGATGTGAGGATTGTGAGGGAGTTGGGGAGGGATGCGTCGGGTCCTGCTAAGTATCGGGCTAGCAAGACTTTGGCGGAGAAAGGTGAGTTTTTAAATTTTAATAAATAAATATTTGTCGAAGAGAGCTGATATTTTTTGTCGTAAGCTGCATGGGATTTCGTATCGGCGAGACCGTCTCTTCCCTGGGACATCGTCACTCTCAACCCTTCTATCGTTTACGGACCGACGACCAACTATGTTCCTTCACCAGAAGATCTGGGTGCATCTCCCGCAGACTGGTACAACATTCTCATGACTAAAGGTAAAGGTTAAACCCTTTTTCCTCGGAATCACGGCTTCTTACCCTTTTTTGCTTCTCAAAGATGCCGGAGGCGGATCTCCCCAGTCACTTGAAGCTAAACGTTTTTGTTGGGTGGATGTAAGGGACGTGGCGGAAGCACATGTACGTGCGTTGATCAAGAGAGAAGCGGGCGGGAAACGAATTATCGTCTCTGCTGAACCGTTTAGCTGGCAAGAATGGCGTACGTTCTTTTTTTTTTTTATGTCTCTTTCAAAAGTTCTTGGTTTGACTACCCCCCTCCCCCGTTGTGATTTTTTTTGCAGTCGATGTAGCAAACTCTTTGTCGCCTTCGCCGTATAAGAAGCACCCTTTGGCACGTGGAAATCCGGGTACTGGAAGAGGGGAACCTTGGTGTACGTATATAACCGAGAGAGCGAAACGAGTTCTTGGGATGTCGAATGAGGAGGGTGTGGGGTGGAGATATAAGACTAAAGAGGAGACGGCTCGAGATACGTTGGTTCAGTTTGCAGCGAAGGGGTGGTAAAAGAACCGAGCCACTAGGGACGACTGTGTGTGTATCATTTACCGGAAACGAGTTTCTGACTTGGAGATTCTATTATTTCGTCTGCTCGACTCTGACTGGTTAACGAAGGGATTCAAGCATCTATAAAAGGCGATCTCCCTAGGAATCCAATTAGCGTTGTGGTTTCGTGGTCTTCTTCGGGTCGGGCAAACCAGAAGGGTTTCCACGTTTCTTATTTGCTGACCACCTTCGTCCTCTGTTTTTATGCCTTATGGCGTATCTCTTTGTTGCCTGTTGGAAAGGGATATAAGCTCTCGTGAGTTATCAGTCCATATTAGCTTTAGTGGCACTTTGGAACAAGTTGTAGGAGTCAGACTCACGACGTTTCAAGCCCGCTTTGGTGAATCTTTCAATATCTCTGGGACTCTCTCCCATTTGGAACTTTGAAACGTTCACTTCACGATTGAGGAGCGTGTAACCACTCGGAGGTTCGAACATAGTAGTGGATGTGCAGAGGCTCATACCTTCAAAGAACTTTTTTCAGGCTGATGAACCCTCACACGACCATTGCATGTCCTGACTTTCTCCTGGCCCTGAAATCTTTCCACCTTCCGGAGCACTAATTAGATGATTTTCGGCTGCAAAATTCAATTTTTTCCAGGAACGGATCTAAGACACCGAGGATTGGCTGGACCGTCCAATGACCTACTATGTGACAAGCACCCTTGGCCCACTCTAGATCGTTCCTTAGTCGGGGCAATAGAGATTATCATAAACCTCAGCCAGGCCTCGTTCCTTGAAACATGCGATTGATGCATGTTCAGGTTAGGAATGAAAGGCCGTGAGCCATGCCTGAACCATGCACGCTTCTGCGATGTCATTTTTTTTTTCATTCTTCAGCTGCAACTGAGAATCTCGATCCGCCCGGAGATGAAAGAGGTGGCGGGTTCAATACCCCGCAATTTACTATCGATCTCGATTTTTTTGTAACGTATAAACCCAAAAACCCAAAACGGCTTAGCACGTATACATTCAAGTTAGCTCGCGTTTTTTTGAGGAGTTGTGGGCGACGTGTGGGGAATGTGGTTGATCCGTACCGTATGTTTTTTTTTTTTCTTTTTCTGTTTCTGTGAGCAATTCGCTGTTCCTTTCTTTGCTCCCTGGCTATCTCTAAGCCCTTTTTTTTTTCTGTTCTCGCACGTTGTACGACGATAAGTGGTCGATACGATTATCGATCCATCGTTTTTTTCGGCATTCTCCCCCCCCCTCTCCTTTAATTGTTCAAACGTTCACCACGACCGGGCTCGTTCGTTAGGCCTTAGGACTCGTGGTTCATGGGGTCCGAGTAACATGGAACCATGGAAAACTAACCCGTATGATCTCCGTACATAGTGTGAAACCTTGGCGGAGGTTTACAATTCTTAGGTCCGTTCGTTCTCGTTGGAACATTTAAGTATAGGCTTTGTTTGATCGCGCCGATAGGTATCCTAGATCCCGGGGCCTGACCTGGTGGCGTTTTTTTTTTTTTTTTGGGCTCGGCGTTGAACGTGAACGTGGAAGGGGCTAGAACTTTTCATGGTTTATGCTCAGCTGGGTTGTTTTTTTTTTTTTCTTGACGGTTTCAACGTTTTGTGGTTTCCGGACGCGGTTTTACGGATCAAAACTAATTTTTTTTCCATGGGTTGGTGGTATGTAGGAGGTATGTTGGCAGGGTTGATGGGGGGTCCGTTCGACGGAACTTCACATTTGCATCCGCATTTGAGGTGGCGTAACATTTGGTCTTGGGTTTGGATCGTGTTTGTTGTAAAGAGCTTACGGGTGCTATTGGTTTTCCATGACTTTACCCATGGCCAGAGGAAAAGTTCAGAAAACATCAACTCGCCGCGGCCTAGAGGTCCTAGTCGTTTTTTCTTTTTTCCCAAGTTTTCTCGTCCCAGTTTTTTGTTTTTTGACTTGGTCGTAAAGAAAATGAATGAGGCAGTGTCATCGAAACGCTCGCTCAGGTACGTATTATCTTGAACGCCGCAACACGCCTTCGTCTTCGACTCTTTTCTCATTTCATTTTCATGAATGAATGAATGAAAAACGTTTTGAAGAAGTGGGGTTTCTTTTTTTAGAATTCGAGGGATTCAAGAAGAAGTGTGAAGGGGCGAAAGGGTGTGTGGGGAATTACTAAATGGCTCTTACATATACAGTATGGGTCAGCCCGCAAATGTGCTATGACGTCGAGATATTTTGACTGTATATGGATAGAGATACCCGACGTTTCTTTTGTGAGTCGATGGATCGTATTTTTTAATGAAGTTGATGTGAGTCCGAAGTGACTCGGTCGGCTAGCTATAGTTTCAAACTAGGGAACCTATGTATCGAAGGCCTGACTTCTCTTTACTCAGAGATGGAACTCAGTTCTGAGAATCCTGATGGAATAACGAGAGCTTGTTCGAGGGAGGAAGCTCTATATATAGCTTATTGAATAAGTGGCGATTTTGGAAGATGATCAACTTTTTTTCGAATTCAAGTACTATCGGAGGCTTTCTAAGCAGGATTGTCATGTGTGGCAAGTTTTTCAGATGGAAGGGTAGAAGAAGTGCTTCTTTTGAATTTGTGGCTGCAGTTCGTGTCTTTTGTGTCCGGGAATTATGAAGGAAACATCTTCCTTGTAGATGTTATTCAACTGGTTGGTCTGTTCAGGAAACGAACCACCGGGAAAATCGGAAAATCGTAGAGTCGCGTAGACAAGGTTTAACAGACTAAACTAGAACTAGAGTCTTCCCGGCTCATGAGACCTTGGAGTTGTGAAGGGTTTTTTGGTACGGTTCTATGACTTTTTGTTCTGAGAAGGTTTTCTGATGCTAAGAATATCATCGTCTGATCCGGGAGAGATCTCGAGCCTGTCACCGAATGCATTTGGTTACTCTGAACTGACAGTTGACAGACTTCTGGGTGTTGTAGCAGTGTTTTATCTCCATTAAAGTTTTTTGAGATTGGGTCAAGGGCATTCGTGATACGCTACGGCCATGTCGACAGCGCTAGCGGTCGACGTGGTTTATGTACATGTTGGAGTATGTAGGCGCATAGTATTGGTGTAGGGTTGGTACGGTTGAACTATGGCTATGGAGCTTTCGGGTATGGTGTGGGTAGGATATTATACAGCTATGAATTCATCAAGTTTGACGGAGAATGGAGAATACGGTTGCGATCGAGGGGCTCATTCAGTCGCTTTAAATTTTAAGACTTGCAGTGATTCCTGACTCCATTCTTTGCGTGGCTGGTGGAGCCAACCTTCTAAGCGACGGCTCACGAAATGACTCGACCCAGGGACCTCTTCGGTTCAAAGCGCTGGTCAATGGGAGCACCGACTCGCCTTTTTTTCCTTCCCTCCAATGAAATTGCAGTTTCTGTAATTGGTTTCCCGGAGTTACGGATGTAAAGCAATATAAATATTTTTCCGTACCATGACATATGTACTCCTTGGATGCGAAGGGTCGGGGAGAACGTTCGACCAAGGAGATTGGAACAATTTCGCTGGGCTGGGATTTGTGAGGGAGAATGGGGAACAGGGCAGAGGGTTTGAGGGACGTTCCATCAACACGAGGCGGGCGGTTTCTGGTTTGTGAGTATCCTTTAGCCCGGGTATACCGGTAATGAGAAAAGATGAACTCTGACAACTTGGGGAGGGTAGTGCGCTCTTTTGATATATTGGTATGGGTAAAATAGTTCTTCTTTCCTCTTTCTCTCTTTTTTTATTTCAGCTCTAAGCTCTGAAGGAAAACTCTAAACTTGATTGGAACAAGTTTCGGATGGAGTTCCCGAGAAGTCCGCAGCTGATGTATGTTGGACAGATACCACATGGAACCTAAGGGGACGATTGACACTGACAGTGATGGCGCTTGTAACCGGAAATCAGGCCTTCCAGGTCCCAAAAAAGAATTTCTCAGTGATTGGCGTCGGTCGTCGCCGCGTCGCTTAGTGGTTTTAAATATTCACTTAATGCGGCCTACGCGACGTGTACCGAAAATATGCCGGGAAACGAACGTAAACGTTCAGTGCACGTAAAGGAATGTCAGGGAGGGGATCTTTATGAATTTTCTGGGGAAGGAGACTCTCGATTTCGATCGAAGATTCGATCTTCATAAGCGTTGTGAAGGGATTTTTTTGAAATGTTTCACTGGTGAAGGCTGAAATGAATGGGATTTCTCGAGCTCGCAGTCCCGCTTGTATCGCTGGGCATGTTTACCATGTTGGATACACGGTTGTTTCTTTTGCGAAGTGATTTATTAAGATTTTCCGGGGAACTCTTACTCGATTATAATCGAGAGGTCGATCATTTACTCATGTCGGTGTGTATCAGTCAAAGCACAAAGCGGGGGCGGGTGTGGAATTCTCGGTGAATAGTGACGACGTCGACGTAGGATTCCCTGAACCCCGTATGTGGTACATACACACATCGAGGAGATGGGAGAAAACGTACGAATATTGTATCAAGGTACTTCCCGGAGTCAATAAAAAAAGTTTAAACTCCTCCAAAGGAAAAGACTTCACGGATACCGTTGTTGATCACGTCCGAGTGTGAATTTGGGAATTGGATTGTCCGTACGAAAGTTGCGTATCAACTCCAGCTGCCTTTGAGCCTGATGCGTGTGGAGGTTTCCATAACAAACTTATGGAACACGCAGCTTCGCGATAGGCCCTCGACGAGTGATTGGATCGTGGGGGTTATGTGGGGAAAGTATGGAAAATGAAAAGGCTCCTTGTAACTAAATGATCCTGGAGGTTTCAGCGTTAATGTTTGGCTCGCATGAGAGTAATTGAAGATGCGGGACAATTACAGCGGCTACCTGCTATGACACGTTTGGAACTCAATCCACATCCACTGCGTCAGACACAAGGCCTTGAGGTAATCGCAAGTTCCACATAGCCTTCGCGTTCTAGCCTTCTTCAAAGTCGGAAGTTTCCAATGAGTCAATGCTCGGTTATGCACAGACAATGACAATCAGAAAACACAGTCTTTATGTTCGAGGGCAGATCATCTGTATATAAATGGAGCTGAAGAAGCTCAAGGATGGCGTTTAGTAATGGTCATTTTTAGGAGAAAAAGAATTCCAAGGCCTTTGTTTTTTCTTTTTTCGAAAACGTGGATGATATCGTTCCAACTTCTGTGATTTCATTCCGATGCCAACTGCCAGATTCTACCCGGAAATCTCCAATCTCCCACTGTGTAAGACTTACAAGCGCCTCGTTGCGTCCTTGTGTGGGCGTTAGATACCCAGCCATTGATTACAGCAGCTGAGGGTTCCAACTTTGGATGGCAGGGGCGGTGGAATTTAATACGTGGAACACATCCACCCCTCTACCCTACCCGCCTCTAGCCCCCGTGAATGGAGCGAAGAGGTCAACGAGGCAGGAAGGATGATGTCCGCAATTGGACACAAAGACGTAGTAAGCGCTCCCAGTAATGAATTAGTTGTGTCAAAATTCCATCACATGTCGTGAAGAATCGGGTTGCCACTGTATACAGCTATACAGCACCCAACACCAAGGTGATGACGATTAGTTTTGCGGCTTCTTGAAAAGCTGTGAATTATGATTCGAATTCAGTTGGGTTGAATAGGTATATACTTGAAGTGAAACGCGCGTTAGGGCAAATAGCGAGCGAAGGAACGTGTGGGCCAGGCCCCCAGTCGCAGAAGAAACGGCTTAGAGGGGGACTTGAGGGGGGTCAGCAGGGGACGTATTACGCGGAAAATTCGGTAATCTTGAGCTTTCGGAGATGGAGAGCCTTGGGTCCTTTAGTGAGCTCACAAGCGAGTTCAACACGTGTAGTTGGCCGAGGCTCGGCAAACTTCTGTATCATAAGGACGCTGTGAAGTGATGGGAAGAGGATTTTCGGAAGAGACGGTACGGAGTGAAGAAGAAAATCAGGAATAGCTCTGATGAGGGCAGGCAATGACCGGGAGAGGGAGCACAAATAAGGAAATTTGACCGGAAACTCCCTTGGCAATTTAATTATTTTTTTACGGGGATAACCCTTCGCGTGACAAATGGATAAGCTATAACCATCAAGCACGTCAGACTCGTTTTCCTGAATTACTCCTCCTGCCCTTCCCGACCACCTTCCAGCACCTACATGCCCTCTATCCTCAACCTCAAATTCAAAGTCTGTCTCCCTCGACAACTGGGCTACTCTTCTCACTTTTACTTACTGCCAGCACGCCTCTCTCTCACAGGGTAACAAGTCTTTTGTTGCGTTCAGCAATCTCAACGATGCCGAGTCATTAACGAAAACATGGAAAGTGAGTCATTCTCATGGCTGTTCACCAGTTTTCTCCTCATTTTTTGACGTGATTGTCCTTCAGGTATGTACCAAAGTGGCCAGCTATCTCGAACAAGGACAACGCCTGGAGAATCTCAGCTGGCGGCTATGGCACTTACAGAATTTGATGGTTGACACGGACAACGCCAAATCGAAACGCGAATTCAAGAAACTATCAAAATGTATGAGTGATAAGTTGGACAAGGAGAAGGGAAGGTAAGTTTTTGCGTCGATTGTACTAAAAAAAATAAAATTCGCCCTACAACCCTATACCCTGAACCCTAATATGGTGTACTGACTTGCCGCTTTTTTTGTTTTTTTGTAGAAGTATCGAGGAGTTGGAAGCTCCAGATTTTAGACGAAATCCATCTTCAGAAATGATACGACAACGAGCTGAGGAACGTGAGCGTAATCGAGAAGCCAGTCATAACGCGAAGCCTGGAACCATCAAACGCATGCAATTCACGTTCAGCGTCGATCAACCTACCCCAGCTAGTAACGCCCCAGTTCAGAAACCCGACCTCAAACCTTCACCAGAATTCAACAAGCGTCCGCGGGCGGGTGCTAGACACGAAAAATTTGACGACATGATCATCGAGGACGAAGGCAACGACAAAGACCCTCCCCTTACTCAACGTGGACGCAAAATACCCCCATCTCCCACTTCTTCCAATAATTCTTCTTCCTCCTCAGCTCTCTCTGTATCATCAGGCTCCCCTTCATCAGCAACTTCAAGTTCAGAATCGTCGCGAGTCGATCATGATTCTGAACCGCACGCCCTCCGTTTCCCACCTATCTTCTCCAACGATTTTGGCCCGTCTGCGTTATTATATCCATCTCCTTCACTCACGACACGACTGAATTACGGAGAAGGGCTCAACCCCTCCTCCCAATCTGATGGATTCAGCATTCCGCGTCCGACCATAGAACTTCCTTTGGATGAGCTTCTTAGCTCCGTAGATTCTCCCCGGACTTCTTCTCCTCTTCCTTTTGCCTCATCTCTCACCGTTACGCATATCAACGATGAAAAACACACTCTATATATACCGATGCTCTCCTATCACCAGCAGGACATTACGATGCAAACTGCACCCATCTCTACCACCCTTTCGGCTGCCACGTTCTCCAACGAGTCTTCGTCTTCCGAGAATGACAATGACAGCAGTAACGATAGTGACGATGAGGCTAGTGACGACGTTGACTTGATGTCAACGACCACATTGAGCCACGTTCCCCCCATCTCCCAACCTCAACCTTCCGCCGCTCCCGTAATGCAACGGCCGCTCTCACCACCACCTACCTCCCCCACCCCGACTCCCACTCATCCCGTTTCCAAAGGCCCAGGCCGACCACCAAAATCTGCCAAAGCTTCCTTTGGCGCTACTTACAGTGGCAATTCCTTATCATCTCGACGCGCCGCTCGAGCCCATACCCCTGGAAGACCACATCTGACTGTTCGTACACAGAACACGAGATCCGCTACTGTGACGAACCTGGGCCGTGGGGGGTCTGGTACAGGTGGTTCCACTCCGACGGCATCGGCCCTTAACAACACCGGACCTGGTGGCGTCAAGGCAGAGTGCTCTAACTGTGGTGCCACTCACACGCCTCTATGGAGGAGAGGGTTAAATGATGAGCTGAATTGTAACGCTTGTGGGTTATATTGCAAGCTGGTACGTATCTCTTGTAAGCCTTGTTCGGATCGACGCTCATTGCGGTTCTTTTTCTCACAGCACAAACGTCCGAGACCCAGGAGCATGAGAAATGCTCATGGGGAAGGTCGTTCGCAGACGGCGCCTCGTCTGGAGACGGTCGATGTTGTTGCTCAGTGCTACAACTGCCATACCACCGCTACCCCATTGTGGCGAAAGGATGATGAAGGCAAAACGGTTTGCAATGCGTGCGTGTTTATCTCCCTTTAGCCCGTATTCCTTTCTCATCGTTCGATATCTCTAGCTGTGGTCTGTACTACAAGTTACATGGCTCCGCTCGTCCCATTTCCATGAAGTCGGACATCATCCGGAAACGCTCACGGCATGATGCTCGTCGCTCGAGTACCAGCCACATGGTTTCCGAAACTCCATCTGCTAGCCCTGGTGTCAGTCGTCGCGCTTCTCCCGTTCGTGAATCTTCCCCTACACTCGCTCCCGATTCCTCCACTTCCACCTCTAACCAAAACCAGCTGAACTACGAGTACAGTTCAGCTGACGATTTCGACTACCACCAATCACAGTCGGAATTGATCAACGCTCTTGGTGGTGGTGACTTTGGGCAAGGTGTGAATGGTAACAACAACTCGAACGGGGGTGTGACGGGTACATATGGTGGACCGAATCTGATGGAGAACTTCCAATTCCCCGGCCCTTACCATCCGGATCGCTTGCAACATTTTACCTATCAGTCCATGGACCCGTTGCCGTTTGCCAATACTCCGTTGGAGTACGATAACAGTGACTTTGGACATAACAGCGGTGGGGAGATAAGTCCAAGGACTAACAAGCGACGAAGGATGAGCGTCGATTCCGCTTCTGAGCCCCCCTCTTCGGCTGTATCGTACAGCTCATTCAACGATGGATACTCTTCTGCGACTTCGGCCACCTCTCATTCCCAACGTTCATCGGTTGATTTCCCGTTCAGCACTTATCCTTCTGTGGGAGCTTATCAGACCTCTGCTGGACCTGTTTTTCGTGGAACGACGAATCCATTTTGGCACCCTCCGATGATGGTTGGTCAGAAGCACAGTTCGCCGATGTATCATCCACCGATGATGTTGCCGGCGAATGAAGAGAGTCCTATGGATTATCTTCATCCCCCTCTTCTTCCACCGGATGAGGAAGCGCTGTTTTCTACCTATCTTCATCCGCCGATGAGTCTTCCTGACTGGAATGATAATAACAACGGTGGGAATGGTAACGAGAATCATGGTCAGCAACAGCAGCAACAGGGGAACCAAAACGGTGGTGGTAACACAAATGGGAAGGGTGATGAGGGTCGGATGCAGGATGCACCGTCGTCGACTGACCTCAATCATTTGGTCTATTCGGGAGACTATGTGATGAGCGACGCGAACATGCAGGTGTATGGCCGAAATTAGAATTCGACTCCGGGGGTTTTCTTGTTGTTTTTTTCCCTTCATTCCGGTTCTTCTTTGGGACTTTTTGCATTGATTTTTTGGACGGTCGTTTCATTCAATCACTCATATATTTCTTCTGCATAATTGGCTCCAACCTTGCATTGCATCGCATCACTTTTCTTCCATTCATCAGCATCATATTCCTCTGTTCCATTTCAGCATCGTCATTATCTCTTTGCATCCTTCCCCTTTCTCTGCTTGTCGCAATGTTCCCCTCGTCGGTTTTTTTCTTCTCCCTCCTGGTTCACTGCTGTTGCCCCTTGTTCTCGACTTCCGAGGCTGGTTTTCGTCTTTGGTTTTCCTCGGATGCGGATATCCGGGGGTCTTTTTTATCACCCTTTTTTCGACAACGACTCGCAATGTTCTTAACGACGTCTCATCTGCTCATAACTTCCCCCCCTGGCTGGAGCCTGGAACAAAACTCGTTTCTTGCTTGTAATATCATACCCCTTCCCTCCCCGCTCTGGGTTGTTTATTCCCTTCTCTTTCTTCTGCTATTCCCCTCAAATTTATAGATGCTTTTCAACAACATCGCTTCTCTGGATGGGTCATTCACCCAGCTTTTCTGTCACTTTTACAACGTATACTTCGTAACTCACGATGTTACCGATACCAACGCACGTTTCTGGTTTTTTTCTCTCACCCCCCCCCCGTTCTTGATTTTTTACCGGTGTTTCACCGACCTCCCAAAAAAATTACTGGTTTGTTGTATGGTTTCCCCGTTTGTTGAAAAAAAAAACCTTCTTTGCTTACCTACGTACGGTTTTTCTTCTCTCTTGATCGACTCTTTTTTTTTTTTTTTTCAACAAATGTAATTTTTCTGCAGAAATAGTTAGTTAGTTAGTTGAAGCGAAGGGTACGCGCGTTATTCGGCCCCAGAATAATATTATTGAGTTTTTTTTTTTTTGTTTGTTCTTTTATCTGGTTCTCCTCTTGAGTTCTTGGTTTAGCGAAGAATTTCCAGTTTGATTGGTTTGATTTGATTAGGTGTAAGCGTCTGTTTTTGTCGCAGGCTGAGTCTAAAAAAAAATCGAGTTCTTTACAACCGTTTTCGGGGGCCGGCCAACGTTGGCGATTTTTTCTTTTCTCTGATTCATTGCGAAGGATCTCTCCCCCGGGCCCTTGCGGAGATCATGGCACGTCATTGATGGTATTTTTGATGGGGGGTTCGTGCTGTATCATTGGTTCTAGTACCGTGCTTCTGGAGGGGTTCTATTTTTTCGAATTCCCTCATAACTTGCTTCTTTTTTTTTTTTTAATGACAAATGTCGACTTGGGGCGTGGGTGCTGAGCGTTGAATAAGAAAGTTCTGACTGGGACTGACTGATTTTTTGGTTGGCTACTTGGAACTTGGAATTGGTTTAAACGTGCTCGTGCTGGGTTTCCTCTGACTTTTTTTTTCTGATACTTACTTACTTTCTTTGGTACTTGGGTATGCACGGTGGTGTACCCTTGAGCCGGCGACTTTGGGATCGCAGCTGGCAGCTGCCAGTGCATGCGTGAGCAGGGGATCAATGATACCATCGACCCATTGACCTCGCAGGCCCGGATGTTTCCGGTTGGCTGACTGGACATGATATATACCAGCTTTGAACGTGGGCGTTTTTTTGTTTTTGTTTTCTGCGGGGAAACTTCCGGTTTTTGAGGAACTAAAATAGGAAGAGATAGGGCGGAAAGGGTTTTTTTATTTTGATCACAGGTCACAGACTCGAGCTTTTTTTGCTATGGTTATTAGATCTAAGGATAGTACTCGTTAGGCGTGTTGTTTGTTGGACGGACGGGAGGGACGGGGGGGTTTCGCGGTTCTTTGCAATTGGCGAAATCCTTGTGTTTGAGTGTTTTTGCTTATCGTTTATCGACTCTCTCTCTCCCCCTCCCGGCCCCCCCCGGGGCTCAGTTTGTTGAAGTTATCACGAGTCAATCTTTTTAGGTTTTAGGTTTCGGGATTGCTTATATAGGGACATACGGTTGACTTTTTTTCCAGATCGATAGGACGGCTCGGATAAGTCTGTTTTTTTACTGCGGTCCAAAGGTGCTGGTGAAGGCTGGGGTTTTTTTGTTATCTTCGTCCTTGAGGTTTAGGTTTTTACGATCCGTAGTCTAGGTTCCGCCTATCGCCTATCGTGCCCTGAGGGATGGGGTTTCGTCTTTGATTTTTTCGACCTTCGTCCGAAGACAAGTCCGAAGGCAAGTCAAATGACTGAAATAGGGTGAAAAGCGCCAGGAACCCATTTTCGATTTTTCTTTTCTTTCGCGAAGCTCAGAGTTGGACGGGCTCCAGAGAGAAGCAGGCCAGTGGACTCGTTGGGTTCTTTTTTCCGATAGGCTTTAAAAGCACAGCTGTCCCCTCACGAACGTGAAAGGGGAGAAGTGAGACGTGACTGGTGAACGACGGTAGAAGAGCTCGGAGAAGAAGTTTTTTTTTTTGTTTTGTTTGAAGCCGAAGCGCAATGATGAAAAAAGTTACAAAGCTTACTTACACTGGCAGCCGAAGTGTGATTAGACACGCCCTTGACGCATTTTCAAGGAAGAAGTTCTTCTGGTGTTCTTTCTTCTGTTTGGTGTGTCGTATCATGATCAGAAACGTTTCGATGAAAAAAGCGAGCAAGGGGCCGTTTTATAGCTACCGAAATGAAAAATGTGTGATTGTTGTTGTACATTCGATCAGTTTATCGATCATCCGCCGACGGCGACTTTGTGTCGGAGTCAGCGTTGAAGATTGAGATTAGTGGGCATGGGTGATTATAGAGGGAGTGTTTGTGGACGCTGCTGTTAGAGGATGCCGATGATTCCGTGATACTCTAGAGATCTCTTGAAGGTGATGAGAGGGAAGGGAATGAGTGGATTCATCTCCGAGAGGCTCTTCGTTGGCTTCAAGAGAATCTGACTTGTAATATACGCAGCTTCCAGAGAGTTCCGGCTCTCCTGTGGTATGCCAGCCTGAGATAGGGATCCCTCAATAGAAATTCGGAGAATATAACGAAGATTGTTTCGTTCCTGAATTTGGACTACAAAGGATCGCCCCGCTCAGGTTCTCTAGGACCTTAATGGTTGGAAAACCATGGGACGGCCGAGGCTGAATTTTGTTCGTTCGAATTCTTCGGTGGATGAGAAAACACGCCAAGCAGAAGTTCCAGTCAACAGTGGGCTTTGCAATTCTCAGCACTATAAGTTTGAAATTTAGATTGTAGCCAGGAGCTCAGTCGAAGAGGCTAAAATCTTAGCTGAGATAAACAATCTACGAAGTCAACACTAACGGTCAGTGAAAAGACGACAGATTATGGAAAATTCAGACGGAAGCTACCAGCGAGCAGGCTGTCTCCTCAGTAAGTCCCCGCCTGAATAGAATTCTCTCTCAAAAAAAACCCAGTCGACTACGTTGGCCTGAACACCCTCCGAGCCTACCCTTGACGAGAGAAGGAGGCTAGCAGACGTTTTTCAGAATTTTCTGCTGAGCCAAAACGACCCCCCACTCCCAAATGACTCAGATCCAGCAATCCTATAGCGAGTAGCCTGCCCAGAGCAGAACCCAGGACCCCGTTGACAGGGCAATAAAGAGCATATGCATAGCCTACGCGTAAATCACCGTGACGCGTATGTCACGCGAGGTAACGCGAATTTTATCCGTTGAGATGGCGTGACCGCGTACGCTTGAACCTGGACCATCACCATCGGCTTCACCACCCTTGGGCTTCGCTCCAATACCTCTTCGATTCCGGTTTATTTGACCCCAAAAGAACTGACAGCGGCGGGAAAGGATCCTCGCTTCTCGAATTGGTTGGGCACATGTAGACGATCCAGACTTTGGAGTTGAATTGGAGCTCATGAGAGGCGCTTGCAATTGGTGCCATCGCTGGTATGTGAAGCTCGTATTTCACAATCACCCTTGAGCTCAACTCCCTCTTTTTTTTTTCTTTTTCTTTCTTCTTCGTTCTGATGTACAGGTTCCTACGTTCCTCGTCAAAGCACAGAAGCTCACCGCGTCGATCGCCTCCTCTGGGTGGAGCGAGCCTTCGGCTCCAACAATTTCGAGCGGCGTGAACGTCCCGGAGCCACAAAATTCCAGCCATCAATCCGAACAGGAGCCGGGCAGAAAAAAAAGAAATTTTGTGTGGAACCTTCTGATGGTCATTTCTCACGAGAACCATTCTCCACCAAGGACGGGTAAGTTTTTTCTCTGGGTTATATGATTCGTTATTTGTTTTTGCTGTTCTCATGACCACCCATGATTCTGTTTTATACCATAGACCTCGGAGTTGGTTACTTGTAAAGACGGTTAGCGATACCATACAGTCAAACCGGTCGGTCCGTTCGACAGCGTGGTTGTTCGGAGTGGATGAGGGGTGGATGATGCTGTTGGTAGTGGTCTTAAACAAGATCCCACTGGCGACACGAGGCGTCCGTTTCTTCTTTTTTGATTCCGCTATCGCAATACGTAAAGGGAGAGCGTTGAGGAGAGGGAATCGGTCATGACTGGAACGAAGTTATCAGGGAAGAGGTTGTATTATACGATCAATGCAGTGGCTGGATTGGCCATTTTCTTGTGCGTTGTTTCTTTTCCTCTGGTCGGGGAAACCTGTGACTCATATTTGACCACCAGTTTTGGCTATGATCAGGGCATGATGGGTGGAGTCAATACGTCTCCAGATTATGTTCGAGTTATGGGGTTAGGGACTTCCAGCTACCAAGGCCCTTCGGAGGGATATGTCGTAAAGATCACAGAGCCTACGAAGCAGGGAGGAATTGTCAGCAGTACGTTGTCCATCAAGCCTCAATTCTCTCCGACTGAGTAAACCGCGCCTATAGTCTATTACCTTGGAACGCTAATTGGATGTCTCATGGGGGGTGTTATGGGAGACAGAATCGGTCGACTCAAAACCATGCTCGCCGGTAGTCTATGGGTCTTGCTTGGTGCAGCATTACAATGCTCTGCACAGAACCTTGCGTGGTTTGTTCCAGTTACTTTTGATGAACAGTTCTTGTTCAAAGTGCCGCTCTTCAGGATGTTATGCGCGCGGGTCATAAACGGAATCGGAACGGGTTATTTGAACGCCATTGTTCCAGTCTGGAGTGCTGAAGTTGCTACTCACACATCCAGAGGTACGTTGTCTTACCTTTTCTTTGCAAGCATACGCTTAGATGGTTTTCCCCCGCACCGTTAGGCGCATTCATCGCCTTGGAGTTTACTCTCAACATCTTTGGTGTTGTGGTCGCTTATTGGCTCGAGTTTGGCCTAGGTTTTGTGGGAGATGGTCGCTCACAAGTTCGGTGGAGGTTTCCAATTGCTTTCCAGATGATACCTATTATTGTGTTTATGGTACGTTTTCGTTCTTTTTACTCTGAAACGTCCATCTTAACACGTTTGACGATGTATAGGTCACCCTCTACTGGATGCCTGAATCTCCTCGTTGGCTGGTCAAAGCCAGTAGAACAGAAGAAGCGAAGGCGGTTCTGCGTCGGTTACGATACGATTCGACCTCACCATCGTCATCTTCGGCTTCGGGTTCTATTGCGGATAAAGCGTCAGCTTTCACTCCAAAATCCCATGCTTTGGCAGACGCGGAATACAACGCTATCGTGGACGTTGTCAAACTCGAACAGAAACATTCAAAGATGAACAGTTATTGGAACATGTTTTGGGGTATAGGATCGGGGGATTTACATATCGCGAGGAGAGTTCAGTTATCGATTTGGCTGCAGATTATTCAAGAGTGTGTAACTACAAAGCCAATTATTGTCGTCTGCGTTTTCTTTGACTGACGGCTCCCCATCCCCCATTCGTGTTTGTAGATGGGTGGGAATTGCAGCTGTGACCGTTTATGCGCCTACGATATTTGCTCAGGCTGGTTATGCGGCGCGCAAGTCTCAGTGGTTATCGGGTTTAAATGACGTATGGCCTACCGTTACGACCACAAACATCCGACCTCAAACTACTTTTTTTTTAGATAACGTACATGCTCGCAACGCTTCTTGCTGTCGTGACTATAGATCGTTGGGGTCGTCGTGTTGGTCTTTGGTGGGGCTCGGTCGGTCAGGGTGTTGCTTTGGTGCGAAAATATTTCTCCGCAGCTCTTCTCACATTCAAACTCATTTATGTTGATGCGAAACTCGATAGATCCTAGCAGGCGCATTCTCCCGTCTTCTTCGTGACAACCCGGCAAAACAAGTAGAATACGGAGGAGCGGCGGCCTTTTTCGTGTTTCTGTACACGGCAGTTTTTGGAGCTACGTGGTTGACTATTCCTTGGGTTTATCCGACTGAGGTCCGTAGTTTGCCCTCCCTTGCTGTTTCTGTTTTTTTTTTTTTTTTCTCCCCTTTTTGCTGATAACCTGTTCTACACTGCTTATGTCAATGTAGACTTTTCCGTTGGAAGTTCGAGCGAAAGGAAATGCGTGGGGTGTTGTAGGGTGGAGTATTGGGAATGGTTGGTTGACGCTTTTGAACCCGGTTATGTTTGCGAGGATTCAAGAAAAGTGAGGGTTTTTTTGGTCTTTTTTTTTTATCTGTTTGTCGTTTTGTCGTTCATCCCTTCATCGTTTCCTCTAGCACCCTCCACATATTCGGTGTTATCAACTTTCTTTCGATACCGATGGTCTGGGCATTTTACCCTGAGACGGCCAATCGAACGTTGGAGGAGATGGATTTGCTGTTCGCTAGCAAGAGCCCGTTTGTTTGGGATGAAGAAAGGAATTTTAGGAGGTTGAAAGCTGAGATGATGGAGAGTGGGAGAGGGATTGGCGAGGTTGTTGAGAGTGTATGAGGTATGGGTTTGGTTAATGTCATACGGAATAGCGAGTTTACTCTAGGTACTACTAGCACGATGTGTCTCTTTACCTACCAACCCTTCGCTGTGTAATCAGCTAATGTATCTGTTCGACATCCCGCTCTCTTGTTGACGATGATGTAAACGCACAGAGGTTCCTCTGAACATTTTAATACCCGGATTTCCGCGTGCCAAAGGACGTCGAGTGTATGGTGAGCATGGGGGAGTACTTTACCCTCAGTGACGAGAGTTTCGTACCAATCAGTTGCGGCGTTCCCAAGGTTTTCTGGGGACGGTACATGGTGAATTGACGGTGACGATATCCCGAGGAAGAGACCAGATCCCATGTAGCTATGGAGTAGAAAAGCTATCAGTCTTCAGTCCTTCACAGACCTCCGTTCCGAAAAAGGCAAAACTCACCTCCGATCTCCGCCAAAGTTTTGTTTGCTAAGCTCTATACTTTGCCCCTCCCGATGCGTTTTTTTTCCCTGTTCTTGAAGCGTCTTTTTATCGCTTGCTCATCGTGATAAGTGAGCGGGTTGTCGTCGTGTGACACCGGTAGGAGTGCAAGACGAGGTAAATGACGATTCTTTTCACTTTTGCGAAATTGAAATTTTCCGGTTTTTTTTTTTGGATTGTTGGTGTCCGGGTAGGGTTTGGAAGGTTTTGAGCAGCTGTTGGCTTTTGAGGGTTGAAACGGACTGTTCCCTCGGACGTTGTAAACCTTGCTCAATAAGGCGTCGAGATACTCATGTGGCGATGTAGCCTCTTGAACTGGTGCACAAGAGCTAGAGGCCTTGGAGATGGAGAGAATGGTTGGCCCCATTGCTGGTATGATGATGGTTGGTTGGTCGGTTGAGATATGTCGATGAGATTTTTTTGTGAATGGAAAACTTTTTTTTTAATTACATAGATACTGACCGACTGCTTTTTTTTTTTAATAGCCTCACTCAACCTCAATCTCAATCGCTCTCCACCGAGATCCCTCGAGTCTTGAATTTCTAACCAACTACAAGTCCCTCCTTCAAATTATATAAATAAAGTAGATGCTCATCTACGTCGGTTCAATTGCCATTGTATCAGCTGCACACTGCTCATACGCGATCTACCTGCCCACTCGGCAAAGGAGGAAACATCAGGTTGGAGATCTGCTTGAGGAGACCTAGTGCGAAGGCATTTCGTGGGTCGCTCAAGCTCGTCTGCGCCATCTCGACCACTGCCATCTGACATCTTTTTCCGTTTCTTGGAGTTCAAAACGCTCGGATGATCGTGAGGATTTGACTGTTCGCTCTCGGAAAGGCTTTTTTCTTCAGGACCTGGTTCCGTTTTAAAGGATCCTTCGTCGTGTTGCACCACTTCTCTGTCACAACTCGCACCGACCTCTGACTTGGATACAATTTTCGTGTTCTCCGAACACGTCCCCTCCTTCGAATCCTCTACAACGGCTTCTTCAACGCAGCTTTCCACAAGCACGGAAGGTGCAGGTGAGGACACACAACAGTCCACACGGCGCTCCAGGTCGTCTGAATCATGGTTATCCAGACACTCCAGAGCCTCGTCAAACATTCGCAACATCCACTTGTGATCCCGTAAATTAGACAGGTCATCTTTGGCCTTGACATACTTCTCAGAAATATGTCTCAACCTCAACGAAGCGATCTCCATCTCGTCAAGAACCTCGGCCGTACTAACACGGAACGTGTCAGCCAAAGTTCCATCGTCCATCATTTTGATGAACGTTTCTCCCGTGACATCGCTTTTGGCACGGACTGCGTCCACTATTTCCTTTGAGATCCCTTCGTCTTCGAGAAAGAAAACGAGCTGCTCATGTGACCAACCAAAAGCATCATATTCCTCGTCGAGCACGTCGTAGTACGTCCGGAAAGCGCTTTCAATGACAGAAATCAGCTGTCGCAGACCGTGATGTTTGTATCTGGTGATGTCCGTAAACCACTTGCAATCGAAGGCCCGTGTCTTCCCCTCCCCGCCGAAATAGGTTTCATCGTTGTCTCTACGGTGGCTTTCGTCGTATACTCTTTTCAGAAAATCCCGCGTTGCGTAGTCGGGCGGGTCATCTTGGGGGTATTGAACCACGATCCAAGTCAAAACGTAAAAAAAGGACTCGAGATCATCAGTCAAAGTGTGCAAGATCTTTTGTCTCCATTGGTACAATATACGGGCAGAAACAAATTCCCATGTTCCCTGGAGGCGGTGGTTACTTGGGTATAAGTATATTTATCATTCATGGGATCGCAAAAAAACCTACTATCGTAAGATCGGCAGCGGGTGCGGTGGGTATACCAACGGTGAAAATCTTGCAAAATTCCCAGTCGATGAGGAGTCCTCGTTTGCCGAAAATGAGGATGTTGCCCTCGCTAATGTCGCGATGCAGAATATGAGCCATTTCATAGGCCTTTTGATGAGCTGGGTCCAGGTATAAGTACAATAGCAAAAGCGACAGACGGGGGATGAAATCACCTTCCAGGGCATCTCTCATAACCCCAATTAGCTCTTTTTCAAGTTTGAACTTTGTTAACGAGCGCCCAACTTCTTTCATAACGAGGAAGTAATGCTGATATTTTTCTACCTCGCTTTTCTCCATCACAACGGTAGCCGTTTCCTGCCACTCGCCGATAGCATCTCCCGAAGCGAGTATAGTCGCTACATGAGGTACTCGAGCTTGTCGTAGTCTATGGTAGACCTTCCCTTCAGGTTCCAAATCGGCAGCATCAGCGCATCGCCACGTCTCCTTCAAATAGTGAACATGACTTGACGGGTCCATCATCGGTCCTATAAGGTCGACCGCTTCCAGAGTGGTAACATAGAATCCACGAGTAGATCGTCCAACAGGAGTCGGGTCAACCGATTGCATAGAACGCTTCCCACCAAGAAAAACATATCTTTTCCCATCGTTCTCATCCTCAATCGTAAACTGATACACCGTTTCATCTTCTCCCATTCGCAAAATCTCCCTCGTCCGTGAAGCCCGCCGTCTTCCGTCACCATCTTCCTCCTTGTCATCGAGAGGAACAACAGACGGATCATGACCACGAGTCGCACCGTCAGCCCAGTTGTACCGCCACAGAAACTCCATGAGAAAAGACGACTTCCAAAGATGAAACGCTTCGCTGAACGTGGCACCTCCTCTATCCCAACGAATCAACCTAACATGCCCATCAAAGATCATAACGCCAAAACAATGAGTCCGAAACTGGTTGCAGAGTATATAACCCGCATAGGTGGACACAACATCCCGATTTCCATCGACTTGAGGATTGTCAGCTTCAACGTCAAGTAGCTCGAAAGGATCCGATCCCTGTTTACCACTGACATCGAAAAACATCTCAGCACGACTGAGATCTATCTCCGTTCTCCCTTCCGGAGGTGGATTGGAGGCGTTGTACACTGTAACGTCTGGGTTGAGAGGGAGCTCGTCCCCAGCGAACATCACGTTCTCTGGGCTATTCGCCGTTTCAACCAGTTTCAATCTTGGACAGAAAACTTTCAAAACCTTCATCTGGGGGGGTTAACGTTCGTTCAACGTTTAAATGAGCCCCACAACGCCATAAATTATTCCAAAAGGATATGAAGAACTCACTAATGGGTCGCACGAAAGCCGTTCCAACTCTAAACACCCATCAGAATCATAATCCCTCTGAATGTTTCTAGATCTTGTAACAGCAAGTCTCAAAGCTTTCTTGCGAGGCTGAGTGAGTTTTGGCTTCTTTTTCAGGTGACTGTCAGGTAACTTGCTGACGTCGAGAAATGTGTCGAGAAATGTTTGTGGTGGGACTGGGCCACACCATTTCCTATCCATCGACGAGCCTATCCCTTCAAAGCCCTCAAAACGGTCCGTGCTCGACATGGTTGTCGTCCTTGAAAGTTGCAAGGTTTGTGGAAATGAGGGAGGGGAGTGTTATGGGTGAAGGTGGCAGAAGGCTGAAAATCGTGTTATTGTGGTAAGGTTTCCAGGGAGTTCGGTTTCGTGGCGGATCTACAAATAAATCAACCTCCGCTTGAACTTTGAAAACAATACATCTTAGAAATTACTTTTAGAGCGAACAATGAGAGCAGGCTGACTCCTAACCCAATCTAAACTCGTACTTATCTGGATCTTATCGCAATCGATGATCACACGGATCTAGCCGTGCGGCGGTGCGGCAACCGGATTCTTGACGATTTGCACGACGTCTTTTGCCTTCTACCTCCATCCTCCTAGTGAATGAACCACTGCCTGCTTCACGCCAATCTTGAAAACCATCGACCAGAACTTAGCTTGTTGGCATAGAAGACTCACGGAATATTTGTTTCGAAGGTTGACTCGACATATTCACAGTAGGTCTCCCTTTCAGTGTACGCCGCAAAACATGCAATTTCACGAGGGGAGGTGGAAGTCAATCCTGGCTGACCTTGATACTCATGATCACTGATTCAAGTACGTTTTTATTTGTTCCCATAATTATTTCAGCCGCGGTCATGGAGAGTAACGATTGGAATCGAACCGGGATATTCTGGTACCAAAAAAACAAACGGAAAGCGGAGTCATATATAGATCTAAACCTGATACCCGTGGTGGCGTTTAAGATAATACAGATTCTGTCATTGTTCGCGTTTGAAGTGGTTTCGAAAATCGCATTGTTCTCGAGTCAACCATGTTGATTCATTCGACCCAAATGTGGACAAAAAGACCCCTTGTTATCTTTGCTTTTTTATTTTTTAGGGTCCTGATTAAGTAACTGAAACAGCCTTCCCTTCAAAACAACCAAACTCCTGGGAATCTCACTACAAACACCTTCACGGTTGACTTTCCGTGGTGCCATTTTCACTCATCTCTTCTCCCCCACTCGTCCTCGTCCTACAGTTCTCAAGATGACGATGTCGGGCTCGACCAGATACAGCAATATGGACCTCATAGGCGCGTCGATGGATGGTAGATGGTGTGGCCCAGTCCCACCACAAACATTTCTCGACACATTTCTCGACGTCAGCAAGTTGGCAGAGAGCCACCGGGAAAAGATGCCACAACTCACCCAGCCTTGCGAAGAACCTCTGAGACTCGCCGCTACAGGATCCAAAAACATTCAGGAAGATCATGGCTCAGATGGTTGTTTAACGTCAAAAAGCCTTTCATGCGACGCACTGGTGAGTTTCTCGCGTATCTGTAATTATTGTCGGGGATTCATCTAATTCTCTCTCCCCCCCCATCCCAAATTTTGGACGAACTTTGACCCCAGATCAAGACATTGAACACTTTCTGCCCGAAATTGAAACTTGTCAACACGGCGGATAGCCCACAAAATGTGACATGGAGCGATCACAATTACTCTCTCAATCCAGACGTTACAGTATACGACCCCTCCAATCAACCTCCGGATGAGAGAACACAGATCGATCTCACTCGTGCTGAGATTTTCTTCGATATCAGCGGTGGAGAGGGGGTTGATCCCTTCGAGCTACTTGACGACAAAACTGGGACATCTCACAGTAGCGAAGCGACCATGATCTTGGACTCGATAGCCACCTATGCGGGCGTTATACTCTGCAGCCAGTTTCGGACTCACTGCTTCGGAATTCTCATCTTCGACGGGTACGTGAGGTTAATCCGTTGGGATAGAGGAGGTGCCACATTCAGCGAAGCGTTTCATCTTTGGAAATCATCCTTTCTCATGGATTTCCTTTGGCGGTACAACTGGGCTGACGGTGCGACTCGTGGTCACGATCCATCTGTCGTTGCTCTCAATGACAAGGAGGAAGGTGACGGAAGACGACGGGCTTCACGGACGAGGGAGATTTTGGGAATGGGAGAGAATGAGACGGTGTATCAGTTTACGATTGAGGATGAGAAAGATGGGAAGAAACATGTTTTCCTCGGTGGGAGGGTCGCCATGCGAACGGAAGACCCAGCTCCTGCTGGACGGTCTACTCGTGGATTCTACGTTGTCCCTCCAGAAGCGGCCGACCTCAGAGGACCGCTCATGAGACGGTCAATCTATACTCACTACTTGAAGGATACCTGGAGATATTCTGATATGAGTGAGGTGGAACCTGAGGGAAAGATCTACCACAGACTACAAGAAGCTCAAGTTCCCCATATACCAACTATACTCGCTTCGGGAGATGCTCTTGGTGCGTGGCAGACAACGGTATACCTTGCGAAGAAGAAGCCCTCGATACGTGAACATCGGCACTACTTCATCGTCATGAAAGAAGTTGGATCCCCGTTACTCTCCTTCCAACTTGAAAAAGGTCTTATTGGAGCCATGAGAGATGCTCTTGAAGGTGATTTTATCTCCGTTTGTTTTTTCCGCATGTATTTATGACCTTAATTCCACGCAGCCCATCAGAAGGCCTACGAGCTGGCTCATGTTCTGCATCGTGACATTAGCATTGGCAACATTCTCATCTTTGGCCAAGGAGGACTTCTCATCGATTGGGAATATAGCAGGATATTCACCCCTGGTATTCCTACCGTACTCGCTCCAGATTCGCATACAGTAAGCTCGCGATTCATGATGATAAGCGGCGTACTTACCCAAGACCCACTGCCCAGGGAACATGGTCATTTGTTTCTGCCCGTATCCTGCGAAAAGGGGGTGGAAAACACATATTACACACTGTCACGGACGACCTCGAGTCCTTCTTCCACATTTTATGCTGGATCTCGGTACAATACATCAAAAACGACATACCGACCGACAAGATAAAGTTTTTTTTGGGGTATGTATACGACGATGGATGTTCTATTGGTGGAACATTATACGGTGGAGATTGCAAAAAAACATATTTAGAATTACGAGAGTTTTCAAAACGACTCGGATCCGGATATCCTGTTTGTCTGAAGAATTTGGTTCAACTCCTCGAAAGCGCTTTCCGTTCCTTCTACTCAGTGCTCGATAAGGACCCCGATCCTCTCAGCTGGACATCAGGAGACGTCGTTTTTTATCTGGTGGAACAACATCACTCTATCTCGCAGAGGTTCGTAGACATCATTCGTGAAAATAACATCACGGGAGACAGACTTTTCGAATTGGATGATCATTCCCTCCATACTATATTCCCAGCGATGGCAAGCTGGGAACGCGATGCTTTACTTTGGCAAATTGAGGGGTTGAAGGGAATTTCCGAATCTTATGCCGCCGCTAGGAATGAACTGTCACATCTCCAGGATCATAAGTGGATGTTACAGCTGTTCAACGAGACGTTGGGAAACCTGAACGAGATTCCGGACGACTTACAGCGTCGTGTTGACCGCCTCAATCCCCAACCTCCTGCGAAGACTTCCCATACCCTTGATACAGCCACCGAGGATCCGAAAAGGAAAACATCTTCGGAGCACTCAAAGAATTTATCCGAGTCAGAATCGAGCCCGAATCAGACGGAACTTATTGCGGAGGAAGAAGCGGTGGTGCAGAACGACAAGAAATCTTTGGAAGTGGAACCAGACTGTACAGGTGAGGGCCTGTCCATGAACAAAGCTTGCCAACGGTCGGATCCCGAAGAGGGTTCTTTGTTGAACCCCAAGAAACGGAAACGGAACGATACGTCAAGTGATTGAGAAGACTCGGACGGGAATCCCAAGAAACGTCCTCGGAGCTCTGGAGGATGCCAACAACAACCGCCTGATTCCATCTCTCTCTCTACTGAATCGACGGTTGGATGATTGGGTCACAGAGCACGTTTCGAAGAGCAGAAAACATCATGATGATTGAGGGGGTCGCAGTAGCATCTTGTTATCCGTAATTTTTGCCCATCATGTCATTTTTTCCATCAATCTCAATCTCGTTCTCGTTCTCTCCTCATGATGACAAAATCTTGGAAAGATTCGAAGCGATGTGACCGTGGTGTAGGAAGATTTTCTTTTTATGTAGAATTCTAAAATTTCCGAAACATGCCGACGAACTCCAATGAGAGCAAAACAATCTGAAGAGCAGTAAGAGAGAGCCTCATTAACGAGCTTCAAACTCACTAGTCGGATTCATCCCTTCGTGATTGTTCTCTGCAGCTCAACGCCCTTCACTGCTATAAAGACAAAGTTGGCCAACGGCGTTACCTATTTTGAATTTCCCTGCTGCCGGCACCTCCGAGTCCCTCAGAGAGGCTTTCCTTTCGTTGACTCCTCGAACGACGAGCCCTGTACCCCTGGAACCTCTGCAAATTTCTACCAGTCAGGTCTGCGACACAGGAGATACGTGACTCGTGTGAAACGAGCAATGCTGTCTGCGCACTCGTAGTCATTCAATGGTAATCGACTCCCTTAACACAACACTTGTTCAACAGGCCAACGAAAACCAACTGATGCAGCACGCCGACGTACAGAAGCTTAGGGAGTTGATAGTAGATATGTGGCATCCTTGAGTCAATCTCTGCTTTCTCCGGTGCCAACCAGGATAGGCCTCGCAAGCATCCGAGTACGTCGCAGGCCACCGAAACAGGCCTAACAGTACCGAAACCGGGCCTCTCTCCTGCTACTATGACCCGGGCATCGTCTCTCGCTTCTGGGTCAATAGCAAGTACTCCATCCCAGCTGTCACCTACACCCCTGGATTAATAGGTTGTCAGTCGCGAGGTCTGCGGAATACTGGAAGCAGTGTGGAACGGACGGGAAAGTGACCGCGCGTGTGGTCATCATTCAGTCCGCTGTATACTATTTCTAGATTTCATGGATTTCAGATGGTTTAAAACGACGCTGAACTGTACACAGTTTCAGAGCAAGAAACTTTACATCACATCGTCAGCGATCAAGATGAAGCTTCTCTCTTCCCTCGTTTATCTCGCCTCGTATCTCTCCTTCACCTGTGCCATACCGTTAACTGATGCTACGGTATCCAATGCTACCTGGTCGAGCCTCACAAAGCGCGCTCCTGTACAAGGGTCAACCTTTGCGTGGTCAGTACTGGCTGGGCAATTATTCTGCGAGTCATTCCCGGCACTGACCGTACTTGCAGGGAGCTCGCTCGTATTGGGCAGAACCACATGATTAATACTTTCGGAGCGAACGGCAACGACAATGCTCCCAAAACGTTGCAGTCTCTGAACTGGGGTTTCAAGCGTGATCCCACCTGGGGCACGAATGTCCTCGTCTACGTTATCGATACAGGCGTCAGAGGTTCACACACAGAATTGAACGGTCGGGTAGAAGCTGGCTTTACGCTTCAGACTCTTGGGAATATCCCAGCGAATCAAGATACCGCTCTGAATCATTTTGGCCATGGTGTATGCTCTTCTTCTCTTCTTCTAACCTTCAAAGGCTTACTCAAAACACCAGACAGGCGTGGCTTCTTTGATTGCGGGGCAACGTGTTGGTGTTGCCCCGGCAGCCAGGATTGTTCCTATAAGGGTGACTGCTAAATGATGCTCTTCGTCTACTATTTTTTTCTCAGAGAGTCCCAGATCTTTGGGGACGGTGATAGTGCAGCGGATTTGGGAGCAACCCCTAATGTTATATGGGGAATCAATACAGCCGTCGCTGATTTCAATGCTCGACCTGGAAGAGCTAATCTGAAAGCAGTCATCAATATCAGTTACATTCTCCGAGACACTGCTGAGGCTAGGACTGCAGTCACAAACGTAAGCCATTGGTTGTCTTTTCCTGTTTTTCTTGATGAAGTTTTTGTGTTAATATGTCTGGGTTTGCAGGCAATCACACAAGGGATACATGTGGTATATGCGGCTGGCAATGAGGGGCAGAACCAGGTGTGTATTATACTGTTTTCGAGCTTTGAGTAAGCTAGAAATATTCAATATTCAACTCAGTGTCCGAATCCAGCAAACCCGAATCCCCAACGCGTTGCGCAGCCAGGTCAAATAACTGTCGGTGCCGTAGACGCATTTGATGAGTATAGGTTCAATTTTGGACCGGTGAGACACCCTTTACTTTGATTTATTTTTCTCTCCTTCATTTGTCGAGGTCTACATAGTGCATCGACATTCTGGCACCAGGTGCCCAGGTCCGCATGGCGAGCGCAGCAGATGATACGGTTTGTAACTATGTTCCACTGCACCTTTACCATCATACATTCATTTCCGACAGAGCTATCTCAATGACGACGGAACTTCATTTGCTGCACCTTTGGTCTCGGGTGTCATCGCGTCCATTTGTGAGTCTTCACTGTAATCCTCTCTGGGTGCACAAGCGTCGCCAACACCTACATGGACGATTTTAGTGTCCCAGCCGAATCCGCCAGCCTCACCGCAAGATATGAAAACACTTTTGACTGCGGCTGCGCCCGTTGCTGGTCGTCAATACTCATACCACATGGCAGTTCAGGGCGGCACCTTGCCTGCGGGAACCACTAACATCTTCTTACAGTCTTATCCTCCTTCTGAGGTACAACAGTAGTTGGTGTAGGGCGAGTTGAGCTATCTCCTGGTTTACCTCCTGTTGCATTAATACTATTTTTGCTGATCAGGTAGAGATGAGATATTGGTAGATGCTTTGCAGGGCTTTTCAATGAGCAGAGTTGGGGTTTTTAGAGAAATGTGCAAGTTGTGAAGCTGCGAATGTGATGTCTGGATGAGTGGCAATTGAAGGATACTGTAAACCATCTAAGGCTTCAATGAAGGTTTGTTCTTCATAAATGGGATTTCTTCTCCGTTGGTGGGAATGGCTGTTGTCTTGAGATTTACTGATGGATCAAAAGGGAATAGACATAAATTCTAGGTTGTCAAACCCATATTGTGTAAGATGCAGGAATGTTGTGAAAGTCTGATTATTCCCAGTGATTGTTGTGTTGATGCCTAACATCCAATGGACACCATCCTTAACATCAATCAAATTATTTATCTTTTCTTCAACTTTGTCATAATTGTGAGTGTCATTGTGAGAAATGTCATGTTGTCAATGTGAACATGAATGATGTTGAATGGTTTCCAGCAATATAATCAAATTGAGATTGCTCAAATCCTAATTCTTTCATCCATCCAAGTAGGTTTTGGTACCAATGATGCCCTGACTTTTTGAGTCTGTATAATGCTCTGTGAAGTCATGGTACTTCTCCTGGTTTGGTTCTGCAATCTATGCCCAGTAGTGGATGCATATAGATGATTTTATCTGCTTCAAGCCTCCCATAGAGGCATGCCTATTTGACCTCCATTTGAGAATGACTAGATCAAGTTGCATGGCCATGCTGAGGATTGTTCTGATGAATATGAGCTTTCCAACTGATGTGAATGTTTTGTCTGGGAAGTACTTAATGAGATCTGGTAATTTACACATATGACTATTCTGGCTCTCCAGTCCACAATGTTTCCATATTGATCCCTTTTTGATTTCCATACCCATTTAAATGTGGGTGCACATGTAGCTTTGGGTAGAGTTGCAATGGTGTATATTTGCCTTCTGATTTTTAGAAATGTAGAAAGTTGAGATTATCATTGTTTGTCCCCACTCTACAGTGATTATCTACTGCTTATATAGTAAGTATCCAGACCAAAAGTAACCAGGTGATCAAGTGTGAAATACTATCTGACATGTGTCAACTGAAAGTAACTATGGAACATGTATCAAATGGAAGTAAATATGAAGCAGGTATTGACTGGAAGTATCTGTCACAAAGTCTTGCTCAGCCCTATTACTGTCTTCTGCCTAAGTTGAGCCTCTGCTCCTAGCCACTGTCACTGTTTCCCTATCATCTCAGCCTGCCACTTCATGACATTAATCTGGTCAGCTGGTCTGGTCCCAACAACAAGGTGTTAGTATATTGTAAGTGAAAAGAAGTACAGGACAAGAGGTCAAGATGAGGGACCAGGTGGATTACTATCTAGTTTATATACATCATGTAATGGGTCCAGTCTAGGGTAGGGGTGGTTCATGACTAGGGAGAGGGAAGTGGGGCAATGGGAGGAATGATGAGTGGGCTAGAGTCAGGGTCCACAGAAACAGAAGTGGGTGGTCTAGTCATGAAGGACTTGGATGTCAATGATGGAGTGATGTGAGGACAAGGAAAATGGAAGATGTGAATTTGCAGGCATGTGGTGTTTTACCAAGGTGAAGGAAAATGAGCAAGACTTTGTGACAGTATCAGGTGGAAGTAAAAGGAATTTGAAGTGGCTGGATGTCAAGGTTGTATGTCCAACATGATTGATGTCCCATTTTCACCTTCCATAGCTCTTAACTGAGCTCATTTACAGTGCTCTGATTTGTGTGGATCTGAATTGAAACCCCAAAAATAAGCCTTATTGTGGATGCTCTTTTTGATCTTAAGGGTTTGCGATAATTTTCTGAATATCAGAACATACTTGACCTCACAGAAACATTGTGGAAAGTACAGAAAATTGATGAGTGAACAAGTGGGTAACTCTCACTAGAGGAAATCCTGAACTGCAGATGAGGGAGGAGGGCAGAAAAGGATATATTTTTAATTACTAACTATGCTAGTTTATATGATGACAGATCTGGCTGGTGCTCATACTACAATAGAGACCATAGTAACTTTGAAGTTTCTGCTTCCCAGGGATCCTTTAACATATAACTACAATATATTCTAAAAAGTGAGATACACTACAAGGTGAATGGGTACAATTCTACATTCATAACTGGAAGCTCCAAGATCCAGTACCAAAAGTATCTTGAAGAAACACATTTGTGAAAAATGTTTTCTTGGTGGGTGTCTTAGCAAATCAGAATTCATTCATTTTAGACAATCAAAACTCACCTAAATACACAATATGAACAGCCATCACTTAGTTGACATCTCCAGTGCCCATGTCTGATGCAGCTCTTGAATGTTCAATGGTACCACTTTTTGTGGTTCTTCAAGTTCTTGAGGCAAATGGTAGAGGGTGTGGTGAAGCGCCAGTAGCAAACACACAGAGACTGGAGCTGAGGCTTGACAGTCAACAACTAGTCCCAAGACAAAGATGATTAATACTACCCAGTATCCTACAACATACAAATATGCACCTAGTCCCAAGACAAAGAGGTCAAGATGGGGGACTAGGTGACAAGTCGTCCTATATATACTACCTGGCATGTGACCTATGATGTCGTGACCTGGTCATGCGGAAACTGATAGAATGTAGCAGAAAGTAACAGAATGCAGTGGAATGAGGTAGAATCAAGAGATGAAACAAGAATGATATCGTGTATCATAGTGAAAGGAAAAGAGACCATAAGAGAATAAGGAAAATAGTACACACTTTGTGACATTACCCCCCTTCTAAGACCATCGTCCTCGATGGTTATCGCTTCGACTTTTTCTTTTTCTTTTTCGGCACTGGTACGTCTGACTCCCCCACCGCATCCGGGTGTTCGGCATGGAACTCCTCCACCAGTTCCCGAGCATTTGCCACGTTTTGTGCTGGCTCCCAGGAAATATGTCCTTCATCCCAGCCTTCCCACTTTACCTCGTACTGTAACGTTCCTTGGTGGATCCTACTGTTGAGAATTTTCTCCACGTCATACTCCCCTACAGCTCCGTCCTCCTCCAATTCTATTGGTCCAGGTTGTGACGGTTGTTCACTGTTGATATCATTGCCTCACCAGGGAGAGAGTTTGTCAACGTGAAAGACTGGATGGATTCGGTGTTGCCCCCAAGGGAGCTTCAAGCGATAGTCCAGATCTCCTACACGTTCTAATACCTCGAATGGCCCTAGCTGTTGATCCGAAAATTTGCGACTTGGTGTCTTCAGGTCGATGTCTTTGGTGTCCAACCATACATGTTCTCCAACCTTGAATACATGAGCTTCCTTCTTTCCCCTCTCATATGCCGCCTTCTGCTCCTTCTTTACCGTCTCCAGGGCTGCTTGGGTGTCCTTCCACAATTCCTTCAACACCTCAATTCGCTCGTCTACGTCTTTCCATCCTGCTCGTTGTCCCACTGGGATGTTGAAAAGGGGCTGATATCCATATACTGCTTCGAATAGGGAGAGATTGTGTGTGGAGTGGGTTTTGGAGTTGATAATGAACTCTGCCATTGGAAGGTGTTTTGCCCAGTCCGTCTGCCTCCTTCCCACATATAGCCGAAGATATTTCTCCACCTCTTGGTTGGCTCGCTCTGTCTGTCCATTTGCTTGGGGGTGATATTCAGATGTCAGATCACTTTTGATACCCAGCTGCTTGAGGAGCTTCCTCATAACCATCGCTGCAAACTGAGGACCGCGATCTGACACAAAGTGTAATGGTAACCCATGAAGTTGGAAGATCTCCTGGTAGTAGAGGTCTGCTACCTCTTCCGCAGTGATGCTGGTCATGCAGGGAATAGCATGAATCTGTTTGCTGAATAGGTCCATGCAAACCAAAATGGCGTCATATCTGTCTGACTTGGGCAATTGAGTGATTAGGTCTACTCCTACCTCTTCCCAAATCCCTGTTGGTACATCGAGTGGGTGAGTCACTGCCCATGGATGCCGTTGTAGTTTCTTCCATGCGCAGGTGTCACAGCCTTCCACATACTTCTCCATAAATGACCATATCGTCGGCCACCAGAAGTAGGACGTCACCAAGTCATAGGTTGCATGGACTCCTGGGTGCCCTGCCAATGGGAATTGTGACACTGCCGAAGCACATCGTGTCGCAACTCCTTGTCTGGGGGTATATAGACTTTGCCGTGATGGTACACCAAACCATTATCCTCCTCCCATTCTGGTAGTCCGTTTGCTAGCCTCTTCAGACCTCCCTCCTTCAGCTTCTTTAATCCTTCCAGTACTTCTGCTTCTCTCTCTGACGCTTGATGAATCTGCTCCTCCAATGGGTTGACCAGGGTGAAAGCCGCTATTCTGTGAAACCGGTCTGGTGAAAGCATGATCTGTTGCCGGTTGTCCTCGTGGTCTTGGATGCGGTGATGTGGAATCCTTGATAGTGTGTTGGCCTGAGTATTACTTTTTCCTGCACGATGAACTAGCCGGAAGTTAAACCGAGATAAGTAGAGCGACCAACAAGCCTGTCATCGTGTAAGATCCTGTGCAGTTTGCCAGTATTCCAAGTTACTATGATCAGAGATGATTTCAAACTCGTTGTGGAGGCCCTCTAAGAAGTAGCGCCAGTCCTTCAGGGCCTCTATGATTGCCAACATTTCCCTGTCGTAAATCTGGTAGTTCCTCTCTGCCGGTTGCATCGAAGCTGAGCGATATGCCACTGGGTGCCATGTACCGTCCTCCTGCTGCTGCATAAGGGCTCCCCCTGTAGCGTAGCCAGAAGCATCTACTTCTATCCGAGTCGGTTTGTCTGGGTCCCATAGGGCAAGAATAGGTGCTGAGGTGAATGCTGTCTGTAGTTCCTCGAATGCTGCCTGTTGCTGTGTTCCCCAATCAAACTGGACGTCCTTCCGTGTCAAGTTATTGAGCGGGCATGCGATCCTTGCGAAATCCCGGATAAAGCATCTGTAGAAGTTGGCAAATTCTAAGAATCCCCAAACATCGCGTACTGACTTCGGCGTTGCCCAATCTCGTACTGCCGCTACCTTCACTGGATCCATACGTACTCTTCCCTCGCTTATCAGCAAGCCCAGGTATTCCACCTCTGTCTTCTCAAACTCGCACTTCTCGGGTTGGAGATACAGGTCGTTCTGCTGGAGCCATTTGAGGACTTCTTTAACCACGCAACAGTGTTCTGATAAGTCTGAACTGAAAATCAGGATTGATGAAATGAATAGGATGAATGATCATTTTCTTGGCGATCATATATACATACGTATATCCTCATGTATGATCGTATATACACACGTATATACTTATGTACTCTTTTATGCTATTTGTTATAGATACGGTACATACACTTAACATGCTTTAGTAGCAAGACTTGTATGAACTCTTTGTGTGTGTATTCTTGTGTGCATTCCCTTGTTTTTCTTCTGTAGTTAATTACCGTTAGTATACACATGTTTTACATATGTTTCTTATCTCTAACGTAGGGTACAGGGTTTCTCCTTAGCTAGTATAAATACTGTAGTAGAATACTCTGAACAATAACACTTACAGATACTTCATCTGGTGTAACAAGCGTCCAGCTACTCTCTACTCATTTCTCTCTTCAACTCATCCGCTGTCTGGTAAGTAATGACTAGTATCCTACCCTCTTTTCAAGAGCGCTATTGCTTTAAGGATGTCGTCCAGGTATACCGCTACCTTCCCTGCCGCAATAAGATCGGCAAAGATAAGGTTCATCAAGGATTGGAATGTAGCCAGGGAGTTGGTAAGACCGAAGAACATGACTGTTGGCTCAAACAGCCCTCGATTTGTCACAAATCCTGCCTTCCATTCATCTCCCTCCTTAATCTGTACATTGTTGTAACCCCACCTTACGTCGAACTTGGTGAAGTATTTTGCATTGCGGAGTCGGTTGATGATGTCCGATACTAGTGGGAGTGGTGTCTGGTTTTTGACCATAAACTTGTTGAGCCATCGATAATCCTGTACAAACCGTAGCTTTCTGTCTTTCTTCTTTATGAAGAACACTGGGGATGCCATGGGTGACTTGGAAGGTCGGATATATCCTTTTCGTAGGTTCTCCTCAATAAACTGGTCAAGTTCTTCTTGTTCTACTGGAGACATGGGGTAGATTTTTGTACGAAGTGACTCTGGGGCTCCAGGAGTGAACTCGATGGCATGATCCCATGGCTTATGTGCTGGCAACTGTTCTGATTCCTGTTCTGAGAAGAGCTTGCTGTACTCCCGGTAATGATCAGGGACCATCTCCTCAAATGTTTTCTTCGGCTTGAGTTTCTGTGCCACTTCCGCAAGTTGCTGGGAGTAAGTGTACCCTGCTGCGATCCAAACCTGTTCCTTGACATCCTTAATAATCCCCTGCCTAAGCCAATTCCGACGAAGCACTCAGTTGGCCTTGAGGACGCAGAGTTGCAGTTGTTTCTCCTCCTCTTCCAGTACTGTCTCTACCTGTTCTCTACCTCCCTCGTCCTGATGCAAAGTTTCCCTCGCGGCGTCATCTCAAGTATCCTCTAGCGCCTCTTCTCCAAGAGTCGTTCCACCAATTGCTTCCCCTTCTCTGTCCGGTTCATCTTCCACTGTTACCTTGTGGGTCCTAATCAATAACAACCCTCTTGACCAGTCTACCTCTGGGTTCAACCGCCTCAACCAAGGTAATCCTAATATCACATTCTCCTCGCCTAGATCTGTAATCAGGAAGTCTATCCAATGCTTATGTCCATCCACCATTATTGCCAACTGTGCAAACTCCTGTATGCTGCCTGCCTGGTTAGGGGTACCATCGATATTAAACACCTGTATTGGCTTCTTTAACCGAAGCCTCCGTAGATTTTTCTCTTCTGCAAACCTCCTACTCATAAATAAGCCTGTTGCTCCACTATCCACCATTGCCGCTGCCATTGTTTGTAGTCTCCCATTCTCAATCTTCATGCGCACTCGGAAATGTGACAATAAAGGTGTAGATTTGCGAGTCGTGTTAATAATACATGAAGATACAAGGTCATAATTCAAAGAGGGGCATACTACAATTGGCTTCTGGGACGCTCTCATTGCGGCTGAGATGGGCGTCCTTTCTAAAAACCCTGTGGCTTGTTGACGACAGAGCTGAGGCCAGCCAGAAGGCTGTTGAGCTGGGCGATCTGGGCGGTAAGCTGTCCCTGACTGTCTAGGGATACCGTCGGGTTGCTGGGTGCCAGGGATGAGGTGGACGCGACAGTGGTCATGGGGTCGTTCAGAGGACGGTGATTCCCTCCTTCCTCCTTGAAAAGCGAGAAGTGCTCCTCTACATTAGTCACAGCAATCCATTGGCGACCTCTTCCAGCTAGTCCTCCCCCCCTTTCCTTTACCATGAACTTATCCTGGCAGACCTGTTCCAAATGGCCCGCCCTCTTACAGTAATTGCACATGGCATCTCGTGCCTGATTACAGTCCTTCTTGAGGTGCAGGCCACCACAGCCAAAGCACCTGTTCCTCATTCATCATAGGAACTCCTCCCTAGTGCCAGTCCTCTGGGTTGAGGTTGAGGTGGCATCCACATCCATAGCATTCGGATCTCTTCCTCCTCCACCACTCACCGGTGCCCGAGCACCTCCTCATCCAATGTTGAGAGCCGGATTGTTAATACTGATGTCCAGCTTGTTCACCCTAGCGATGAGTTCGCTAAGGTCCCTTGGCTCTGTCATGGCAACTGCTGCTGCCAATCCGACCAACTTCCGCATCTCCAATGTGAGTCCCTCTACGAAGTATTGCTGCTGGTCGTAGTCCGAGAGCTTGGTGAGGCTGGCCAGCTCTGTGAATGTCTGGGCATAGTCAGAAACGGACTCATTCCGTCCTTGCCTCAGTACCCTGAGGTTGGCCAATGCCTGCTTCTCCTTGTCAATAGAGGAAAAGTGGCCCCTAAAGGCGGTGGTGAAGTCGGCCCACCTGCCATTGAAGATCAGGTCGACATTGGTGGGGTCGTTTGACCTGGTTAGGAACTGGTTCGCCCAGTCGCCGGCCTTGGAGGTCATAAGGTTCAGGGCCACTCAGATCTTCTTTGGGTCGTTATTGACCAAGTCGGACTGCTCCCTGGCCCAGTTATCAAACTGGTTCAGCCATTGTCTAGCATTGTGGCCCTTCTCTCCCTTGAACGCCTCTGGTTTACTGATGACATCCTTTGAGTGAGTAGTCTGCGTTAGCAGGGCATTGGTGACAGTGTTCAGGCCCTCTAAGAGGTGGGTGAGTTGCTCGTTATTCATAATTGGGGATGGAGTGGGCGGTTGTAGTTCTGGGGGCAGTGTTCGGAGGATAACTGCGGGATCTGGTGCAGGGGAGACGGTTCTGGGGGCGGTGTTCGGAGGATAACTGCGGGATCTGGTGCAGGGGAGACGGTTCTGGGAGTGGTAACGGGGATAAACGGGGGTATGGAAGGTCCACGAGGTGCGGGTAGTAATGCGGGTGCGGGAGAAGCTTCAGGCGAGATACGTGATGTGGGTCTAGAGTGTCGACCTATGCGGGACCCAGGCCTAGAGTGTCCAGGGGTTCTGGATAAACTGGGGGTGACTGGAAGTGGGGACGGTGGTAACGGTGGGAGTACAGGGATGAAACAGTTGGGTTCGAGAACGCTACCGTCGATGTCGGTTAAATCGTATGGTTCAGATATTGAGTTTGCAAGTGCGTTCGGGCACTGGTTCTGATCACAACTGGTCCACTCTCTGTCGGTGGTTAGATGTATGTGTTCGTTGTCGGTAACATCATATGTGTGTGGTAGTGCAGAGCAGTCAAATTTCTCCTGTTCAGATTCTTCTTCAGAGTCAGGTCTCGATGCACTGAATGTCGGAGACATGGCAGGATGGTACAGCCTGCAGAGGCAGCCTTATCGGAAGGGTGCCTGTGCAGTAGAGGATCTTGACCTAATGTGGTGAAGCGCTGGTAGCAAACACACAGAGACTGGAGCTGAGGCTTGACAGTCAACAACTAGTCCCAAGACAAAGATGATTAATACTACCCAGTATCCTACAACGTACAAATACGCACCTAGTCCCAAGACAAAGAGGTCAAGATGGGGGACTAGGTGACAAGTCGTCCTATATATACTACCTGGCATGTGACCTATGATGTCGTGACCTGGTCATGTGGAAACTGATAGAACGTAGCGGAAAGTAATGGAATGCAGTAGAATCAAGAGATGAAACAAGAATGATATCGTGTATCATAGTGAAAGGAAAAGAGACCGTAAGAGAATAAGGAAAATAGTACACACTTTGTGACAGAGGGGAAGAGAAGAGAAGTAAAAGAGACTGAACTTCCATAGTAGAGATACAAGGTTTTTATACTACTTTGTGTTTGGTACTATGCAAACAGTGTTCCACAATAGTAGATAAACAAATAGGGTTAAAAAAAGTCAGAGAAGGCAAAAGATGGAATAATTTGAAGGATCCTTCAAGAAACCTGGGAATGAAGTCATTAGCAACCCAACAAAATGAGCAACTAGTTTGACAAGCAAACTAAGCCTGACAAAGTTTCAGGCTGTATATATCTAGCACTAGAAGTTCTTTTCAACAAGAACAAGGGGAGCAGAGTATGGGAAATACCCTAGGTGCCACCAGATCTCAAGGAGCTTCCAGTGTATGAGATACTTAGCAAAAATTTGGGGAAGGAAATAGAATGGTATTGAATTTGTGCAGGGGCTGTGGTGGAGGAAGAAGTTAGAAGAATAACAGGGGGTATGTAGGAGCACACACCCCGCCACTTATTAGATGGTAGTCACATTGAAAAGTCTAACTATTCATATCAAATATATAGGTGTGCAACGGTGATGGTACAGTGCTATGAATGATAGAGGGTCAACTTCATAGCTCATACAGCACTAACCATTCACAAATAATCAAAAATCACTCAGTATGAGCGACACTTAGCATTCCGGTTTTTTCCAGCAGATATCTTGGTGTCTGGGGTCCCTATATCGGCTGGAGGCGTTTGGTTACATATGAGTCATCTAATGTAATAAGCGGGTGATCGCAAAATGTCCTGAGCGTGCTGCTCCGGCTTCCGTAGATTCGTACTTGCAGGTTGGTGTGTCATCAGACATAGTAATCAAAAAAGTACTTAGTATGGGATGCAGAAAAAATAGAAAACACTAAAGAGATGTGGGCAATCCAAGCAGTGTACCAGACGCGTCAACGGCGGCGAGGACTGACGGAGGCAGGCTTGGGCCTTGGGGTTGCAGCATAGAGCCTGGCTGGATTGCGGATTGCTGACCCCTGCGTGACGGAAGTTAGACTCGTGGATTAGGTAACTTCGGTTCAAACGGTTTCAGCTTTTTGGGATTTTTGTTTTTCGGTACTGTAATTGACATCGCTTTTGCGTAATGTAATCTTATTTTCCCGTGATTTCTAATAAATAACCGGATAACCCAGTCGTGGCGACCGGCAACGGGAGTCCGTTTGTTCAGTTCCTGAGCCTTGAGTCGGGTTTCTTTCGGGTCTCGGAAGTTAGGGCTCCTAGCAGTACATGGTGGACTATCTAATGAGTTACATACATTTTAAACACTTCATTCAACATATTACAAGTACCAATGTGAAATCTTGTGGGTACAAGGAGCAAAGTTTGAAGAGCCAATGAATATATTGAGTATCTACATACATCGAGCGCGCATTAGGCGCGTGCTATTACTGTATCGGAAACTTCCGAGACTCCCGAAACCCGACACCAGACCCAGGATCCAGGAACTGAGCAAACTGACTCTTAGTAATGGTAGAAATTCCAATTGCATCTGACTCCGTCCTGAATGTAACGCAGTTCACCCAGCCAATCGGACACAGGTGTAAGGAGGTACCTGAATATTCACGTAGCATCTGGTAGGAGCCAGAAGGAGCCAGAGTACCTGTTGCATACACGGCCAAAGGTTGGATTGACGAAAAGATATCCTGACGCAGTGTTATCCCGGTGACAACCTGGCCGGATATCATATCGATATCATTTCAATTTTATAATTTTGATGATGTCACACAATTGTTGTCCTTCTGTGATCAATGAAAAATTCTATCAGTCTGATAACCCCTCGCTTGAGAGGCCTTCTCATTTCAAGAACCCACCGACCTTTGCCCAATCCCGCTGACCAATGGCTGGCAGCCAGACCGTACGCGTCGTTGCACTGCTTATGTCATGATTAACTTTTTCCCTCCCACCAGATCGACATCAACCAACTTCCTCAACTCGCATTCGGCCCCTCGGCTCATATCAAGGCATCAAAAGCTTCAAGACAAAGTCTCAAAAAAATTTTTATGTATGCCAAATTCACAAGCCGTCATAACTCGGTCGGATTCAACCTGAAAATCAACTTTTGCAAAGGGCGCAAGTCAGGCCGCTCTCATCTCTTGCAAACGGTCAAGCAGGGATCTAAGCGCTAAGTATTAAGCCCTCTGCCTTCCAAACAGCAAAAACAGCTCTCATGAACGCAAGAGTACCTCGCATCAATAAGATCAAGTCCTCATTTCAAGATTGCTCGGCAACACGCAAGTTTGTGGACTCGAGCGTTCACAGGTCAAGCTCTCGCTCTCAAGGCATCAAAATTTTTCGGAGCCACGAACTCTTCAGACCGCATTCAAACCTTTTGCCTCACTTACCGCAATCTCTGGCTCAAACACCCGATTTCTTCAACCTCAAGCCCTCGCTCTCAAGTCACCAAGCTTGCTGGACCTGCAATGTCTTCAACTCATTCTCGAACTTTCAGCTGCACGCCCCTCAAGCACACACTCCTCAAACCATCTTACTGAGATCTCTGGCTCAAGGCAAGGCCTTCCTCTGGCGATGTTGCAGCAGAAGATTGGTATGCAGTGTCATTCGTTGTGGACTATCTACAGGTGAGCTGCCTTGCATCCACATAGACCTAAGCCCTTTCTAACGTTTTTTTTTGTTATTATCAAGTTTTTACAGCTAATGAAGATGGATCGAAAGGCCCTCCCGAGTTTCCGGGAACATTGAGACCTGTGAGTGTTCTATTATCTGTATAAACTTGATTACTACATATTGTACTGTACTATCCCATTGCAATATATTGTTTTTCAACCAAAATCTGAATGATCGATGGCTGGTTTCGGCGAGAGCAAGGGGAGGAATAGAGCCGGAAAAGTGAACGGTCACGACTGGGCGGTTGCCTTTCTGGGAAGAGTATCGCGGTGTCAGGCAGCCCACATGCACTGATTTGATAGCTCCGAAGGATATCTTTTCTGAAGTTATCTTTTTACTCTTGGTCTAACGGTATCATTGCGACATCCAATTGATAGCACCCTGTTATCCCCCCGTTGGGTATCTCTGTGATATCCCAGGTCCATGCCCGTGGTATGTAGCTGCCTGTAGTTACCGAGAATTCTAGGATAGCCTACAGTAGGATTAGTCTTCGCGACCTACGCGATCATTATCATGAAGAAACACCCTCCCACGATCTTCTTACGTCGGAACGCCTGATGCAAAAAAAGACCTCACGAAACTACGGAAGTATGTAAAACAAAACAAAACAGAATAGATTTAGGCATAAAATATGAAGATATGGCATGTTACCAGCGAAGTATCGGGATTTCGTTGAAATTATTTTGTCAGGCACGGACAACCATACTTACTTAAACCCGCGCGGCATTCTTTGAATTTGCAATCGCAAACGACAGAATGTACGTTAGATCTCGGATGTAGCTACGGGATCTACCGATCGTCTCCAGCCGGAGCATATAGCTTGAATGATTATTGCGAAGGAGCTTAACCCTGCTTAACCTTCAAGTGATTATATATACTGCCTAAGCAATTACATGTTTTCAGCCGACGAACACCATGCTTCTTTCCCTCTCTCTTCTTCTCCTTACAGTGTTCTCCGCTGGCCAGACCATCACTGGTCCGACTGAATGTTTACAGGCAGGGAATTACCAGCTCTGTCAAAACCTTTGGGGACGCGGTACGCCATTTTGAAGAGCTCTCGCAACCCTTGAGCTAACGACTTGACAAGATTCCGGTGTCGGTAGCCAGAATTCTACACTTCTCTTCCAGTTAGACAATAACCTCAGCTGGTCGACCACTTGGAATTGGACCGACGGTCCTAATAGCCCCAAGAGTTGTAAGTTGAAAAGTAAAGCTTTCGACGTTGTCTCGTACTCAGTCATTTCTAGTTGCCAATGTCGAGTCCCAAGTTGCAAAGGGCGTTCAGGTTTGTTACACTGGATCATTATTCTTTTGGTTGCTTACGCGGCATATCTGTATTCCAGCTCCAAAATATAGCCTCGGTCCCTACCGCATGGGCATGGTCATACCAAAGCAAATCGAACCCGATCAGAGCAAACGTAGCTTATAATATCTGGCTTGGAGCAGAACCAGTAGGGGCACCTGCGTCCGTAAATTCTTCATACGGAATGTAAGATGAATTCATGACAACAGGAATGCTCGCGACTGATCTCCTCTTAGCATGATCTGGCTTTCCAACATCGGACAGTAAGTCTATCATTCACTCAGCAGGATGAGTTTACTGACACAAACAAACCTTGGAAGCGGTGAACTGAATGGTACTCCTGCCGCAGTAAATATCTCTCTTGCAGGACACACTTGGGATTTCTACGCAGCCACACTAGGCTCAGCGAGAACCTGGCAGTCCTTCGAGTTCGTCAATAAAGACGGCGACATTCCCGTCTTCAACGCTGACTTGAACGTGTTTTTCGGTACGTGCAGTATTACTATCAAAAAGCTTCCATTCCCTGATCAAACTGCCCTTAGAATACCTCGTTGCGAACCAGGGCGTTGCTCCCACTCAGGTATTTTTGCTCTCGTCTGCCTTGCAATCCTGACGCTCATCTACTACTATCAGTACATTAATGCCATCCAAGCTGGAAATGAAGCGTTCACTGGGTCTGCTGTCTTGGTTACTTCAGACTACAGTGTTACGGTTAACCCCAAATGAGTTCCTGTTGATGGCAATTATGGGGAGTTTGCGGTGTCTGTCATTTATTACTAGTTGGAAGCCTGTTCATCAGATGTAATGTATAGTTGCTTCTTGCTATCATACACCTCTCGAAAAGTTGGCGAAATGTATGGCGACGTTCTTTCAACGTCGAACATGGACCATCTCCCAATCACAAATCAATACACCCCACATTCCGCTATTTTGTGGGGTTAAAACTGCCGACCCTACGCCATCACTTATAATGGTTTTGGAAGCCATAGCTCTCCCTCCGTCGCTTTAAGTCCCGTCTCTATTCTTCTCTCGGAAAGAGTGACCCATATTGGAGCGTACTTTTTCGGTCATTTTAATAACGCTGATTGAAAGATTTATTCAGTGAGTGCTTTGTAAAACGCGGAGAAATAAGATTCATAATGCATAGTACATAGATGGCCGGATGATGATAATATTTAGCGTCGGGTGTAACACGGACAGAAGCGTGAAGACACAGTCAACTTGTATAGAAGATTCGAACCATACTCCGACGATTGAGTGTCCTCAATCGTCATCAATCGTCAATGTAACTCAAATAAAATCAATCTTCCGGTGATGTCGACAAAGGACCTTTCGGTGGTGAGCTGGGTAATTGGGTATGACGGCGCCCCGATCGAAATTGATCGACATCAGCCCACAAAGCCCGTAACAGGGCGGAGTTTGGGATTTGTTGAAGAGTCTGGGTCGGCGCGAAGGATGTACAGTTCACCACCTGATCCACCGAACTTTTTGGATAGGTAGCCATGATTTGTTTCGAATTGAATCGCGTTGAGCACTCCCTTACTACCCCAAATCAACACGGCCTATCAAACAGTTCAGTACAAGGCAAGGATCTATGAAAGTTGAGACTGACAACGATTGCTTCACCTGGATAGGACCAAATGTGTCAGCCTCGACGTTCTACTCAGCGTAGGAGTAAAAGCGAATCACCATTCCCGGCTTCAATCTTGAAGACGTCTTCGTTAGCGGCGCCAGTGCCGTGCCAGCCAGTGTTGGCGTTGTTGGCGTACACAGTTTTGATGCCTTCCACTTTATCCGTGCTGAATCGGACGTATACTTCGGAGAGAGGATTGTCCCTGACTTGATCCGTGAAGGGAAAGGTTAGGCCTTCGGCTTTGACAGGAGTTTTCCCATCCCCGAAGATCAGTTGCATCAATGCTGCCGCTGTGGCTGCCATATTGGAATTTGTCGAGTGAAGAGGAGCTTGAATGAACGCTGATAGTTTCTAGTTAAGTTGATCGCCTGTTTATACTCGAACCGTCCGTGACATGAGGTCGTATATTATGTGAAGAATGTCGAGGGAAACGAAACTCGGGAGGACTTAGTCCGACGGCCAGTTTGGGCAGCATTCCATTTTAATGTTCTTTTTTGCGAGAACGACGGGGTTCCTGTATCGATATCTCCCAGTGGCTGTCAGATGTCGCCATGAATGACAGAAGGCACGGGCCTAGGTACGCGGTACGCAGTGCGGTCAAAGTAGGATTCGCTTCGAACGAGGCGGGTCCTATATTCCAAATCGCAAGAACGACGATTTCGCGATGGCAGCTCTCCGAGTCTACTAGTGGGATGGACGCGTAGTTATGGTTTGCAAACCTTGGAGAAGTCTATAGGAAGATGGCAGGGGCTCTGAACAACGTCAAAGGAGTGAGCGGGTGAATGACAATGCTCGCACCAATAGTCACCTTGTGTTGGCACTAACCATTCTATCCCAATTGTTTCTCTTCTTTGGACAAAGAGTTGAAAGAATAAATGTTGCAAATTAATTGTGAAAAGAGCAGGACCACGATGTCACCGGAGACGAATTTCAAAAGATGCTAAACTCCTCGTGTTCGAGACGTGCTAAACAGAACCCTGAGGATGCATCAGTGTCTGTTTATCAATTTCAGCAAATCTCACCAGATTGTGCTCAATGTCCAACTCCGTAAGGCAAGGGGCCAGGAAAGAGACAGTCGACGTTGACATATTATCGACGGTGCAATCGGACTGATAACTTCCACGGAGGTATATATGGGATAGCGAGGGTTGCTGGCGTGTCAGAGCCCGAGAGTACAAGAAAAACAAAGCTGCATCGCGTGTAATCTGAGAGAAGTCGGTTCTTTAGTAGATCTAGAAAAGCATGTCATCCATACCTCCTTTGTATATCGTCAATGTATCATCCCTGGTATACGCGACACTTGAGAGACAAAAAGTGGACGCTGACTCGCCCGTTGGAATGTTGGCGGGATGGGCCCACCCTTGTATATCCAATCATTACCAGCAGCCTTCCGCTGATCATCCAACGCGTCAATTGTGAGCAGCTTCGAGCCAAGGTTTCCCCCAAGGTATGACAGTTAACATGTAGAAAATTTTCTTCTTCCCGTCTAGTTGTATGTCTCGATAAGTCCGAACCGTTCGCTTCAAGAGACAATCTTCGAAGATCTCGAGGGTGTAAGGCTTCGCTTGGGTTTTCTGATGAGAACTAGAAAAAAAAAATATGGGCAAGGTAGTTCGTAAGTGAACTCTCTTTCCACGCCTCTTTTGCGTTGCTCCATTTAGGCTTCCAGACATAGTGCTCCAGTCGTTTCGTCACGTATTATGGCTGTATGTTTTGGCAATTAGAATATTCATATCATGTGGTAAACGGCTGTCTAGCTTCTTGAGGCCAGGAGAACTAGCTAGGAGCTTCCGCCAGTCGAATTTAGTGGGTTTGAGGTTGGAGCTTCTAAACCAAGATTCGTCGTGGCGTCCTCTACTTTGAAAGGAATGCACGTCAAGGGACCATGGTGAATCTGTTCTTGGACCGACTTTGAAAGGTCTCTTTGTATGGCATATCACAACTGGGGACATTTATATAAACTCATTGTATCGTCCAAATTAAATGGACCAAGACGAGACGTCTGATTTTCCACAACTGAGCAGTGAGCACGCCTCGAAATTTCGGGGGTGGTCAACAAGAATCCAGATATTGGCTTTGCCTGCCAGTGTAGCTCCATGATCATGCAGAGACGAGGAGAATGACCGTACATGATGTTGTGGGAATATAAGTGCGGCAGCTTATAACGGGCCTTTTTAAACGATTTTGATTTTTTCACTTTCAAGGGAAGTTTGAGGAGGTTTTAGCTTAATTTGCCACAAAATGACCGATTATAACCAGTTATTACGAAAACGTTGCGGCTATAACCGGTTAAAATGATTTTTGGCATTTTTCTCTATGTTCCCAGGAGCACGTGACAATATTGTTTATTTTGTGAATATTTGAATTGCAACTTGAACCACCATCATAACTCCATGCCTTCGGTGAGCATTTCTCTAACCTCCAGAGTCCAGAATCAGATAATTCATTCTCTTTTCACCCTAAGCATCGTTCAAGCCGCTCTCAGAACAAACCCGACGTGTCCCATTCGATACCCTCGGTAAGTACTTTATTAGCGCTCTTATAGCCTCCAGATTCACATATTTCATTCTCTTCACCCTAAGTATCGATTAAGCCGCTCTTCTCAGAATAACTGCGACCCTTTCAACCCCCTCACCACTCGCCTTACCAGTTTGCAGAGCGAACAATCCTTCACGTTTAATCATACGCCGAGCCCCACTCTTAGTCTTCGTCGTGCTCCCTCCAACTCCTCGGGCTCCAGACGACCGCCCAAAATATGATTAACTTTAAGTCCAGAAGAACTAGCCTCATTTCAAAGCTGCCTAGAAGTTTCTAGAGAGTGTGGGGACCTGGCTACTATGTCATGTATGGAGTCCCTTATAAAAATAGGAAGAGAGGGTGTCGAACACGACTACAACTATCTCGGAGTGAGTTTTCTTCCATAACCTCTCACGAAACTCGGATGAAAATCCGAAGCAGATGCCTTACACTCCTGAGGTCCATGGTCCCCTTCGGAGAATGGATTTATTGAACGGACTTGACTTTGTTTATTGGGACACCTGACTAGGCATGGCGAAACAGTTTTACGGATTCATGGTCATGCCTACCAATCTTGAACCCCCAACTGAGTATGACTCGCGTAAGAATGGTGTCAAAATTTCTTGGGTCGGGCCTGGAGATAGTTTGGAGGAGATGAGCAGTGGACTGAAGCCGGGATCATCGATGAATGTTGGATATGCTGGACAGAGCTACCTGATTCAAATACCGAGTGGGGATCCATCGTTGCCTGAGCCTTATGTGTCGCATCAGATTATGCTGCAGCCAGAGCCTGGTTTGCCCGAGCTCATAATCGCGAGATATTAGGAAGATTCGAAGTGTCTCTGGGTTCATGATTTTCTCTCATTTCTCCTCGTTCTCTGCTATTGTTTCAGTAACCTTGTATCATACACGTGCAATCTTGTCAAATCACATCTACGGCAAATTCTAGGGGAACTGCATGATCGAGTGTACGAGGAAGTAGGACCACCCACATTTGATCTGTCATTCACGATGACACATATTGCGTGGCTTTTTTTGCTCATTCGGCATAACTTCTTCTTTACCGCCAGTATTTACTCATTTCCCTTCCAAATAGCCACAAAACGGATGAATTCTGCGATGCTGAAATCCTTAGCCGTACCTGGAACTACTATATTTATGGCGTATCGAGGAAGTCAGGTGAGTTTACCGTTCTATTGCACCAGGAGTTTCGTGGCTGATTGGTTCGATGGTGTCAGAGTTGCAAGAAGAACCTGAAAAAGACACTATAAACCACCTTTCCATCTCTATGGTTCGGATCTTCACAATCGAATTCGACAGAAATCGTCCACCCATGAGATGTGACAACGCGGTCGAACTCGACACAGGGCTCATACATGAGGTGGGCACCAATCTCGGCGTCATCTCTGTAGAGCGAAAACCTCGACGATTTCCTTTACCCTTCTTTTATCTTCTGCACTTCAAGATCTCTCAAATTAATCAGATTCTCAAAACCACACCGCCCGTGCTATCTCGACAAAGGAATGCTGTATAGGTTCAGAACAACAAACTACTAGTACATGATCTAAACCAGACGTTTTCACGTCCGCATTTCCTCCACCGGTCTTTCAGCCCCGATGTCCTCTTAGTACAAGGGTACATGGGTGCATGTCGCACATTGCGAGCCTTGAGATGGGAACCACTGGCAAGTCAATTGACTTTGCGACTTTACGGATCGCAATAGTCATCAGTGCAGGTGCATTGTCTTTTTCTTAGGACTCGGAGACCTCTGAACAAGCTGAGTTATGACCTCATAACGTGTTCCGTATCAGGTCCAATTGTTCCTCCAATTTACGAAATTTATATAATACACAAAACAGTGCGAAAGCATAGTCGATAGCGAAGAAAGCAAGGAAGATGTGTACAGTAAAAACAAAAAAACTAATTGAAGTGTATGAGGGGAATGATATTTGAAGTGGTCGCCAACCCTGGATCCCTCCGACACATAACTGCTATATGAACGAAGTTACCTGAATCTTGCGCTGTGCCTTTAGCGGGACTCCTCATACAAGGCGACTATTAGGGTCCTGTTTGGGGAGCTTTGTTCTGGCGGAAACATGATGACCAGCTCCTTATACCCGCCACTTCTTGAGGACTTGGTGGGGATTTTGACTAGAATTTTCTGACCTGCAGCTGCCAACAGTGTCTGAGGGCTCCATTGAATCTCTTCAGGCTCTGGTTCATTGTTGATGGGGTTGAGGACGTAAAGTCTGATGTGGCCTTCTGTTCTCCAGCTGAAGTCACTCTGCAGGCCTCCAGCTTCATCGAGTGGCATGATCGTATAACCATAAAACACTCCCTGTGTTTTACCGAGCTGGGTGTCCCAAAATACTGGATGACAGTAAAGACTTTCTCATTGTGACACAAGTTTGAACTGTTCACTTGAAGAAGTCTTCGAAGGGTGCGTTATCTTTTGAGGTTTCTTGTTGGATTGCCAGGTGTGAGTGATTAGATGATGAGGAGTAAGGTAGGTTTGCAATTTCACTGAATGGTAAGATTGGCTTGAATTAGGGCAAACCGATGAGGAAGCCCAGTGTCTACCTACATCTTTATATACCCTACAATGTATCTAGAATGTTCTACAGTAACTGAGAATGCTGAGTAAAAAGCTTGGAGCTGTTAAGGACGTGCTAGAGCAGAACCTGGATGGGTTCCGTTGGAGAGCAAGAGTGAATAGAGAGAAACTAGGAAGAGACAAGACGAAAGAATCTGGTGGAACCCAACTTGTTCCGACAGGTGAGAATTAAACTAGACTTGTCAGTAGTCGAAGTTATTAGACAACAACACCTTGAGTTGGGCTGACTTAGTCCAGTTGGAAAGCGAGAGAGAGAGAGTGATCCTAAGATGATTTCAATTCTGAAGTACTGCTATGAAACCATACAACTTATATACTAAGTATAACGGCTGTAAGAAGCATTCCAGAATAGGTAGGTAAGAGTTTGGCCGAAGTGGGTTGTGGCCAGAGTATAGTAGATGGATACATAAAAGAGAATGTAAGGGATTTCCATAAGATCATAGAATGTGAATGGACTGTGTAGCTTAAAAAGATATCTTAGTCATGAGTCCAACGGTCTGGGAACTTGTACAGAGTTTTCCGGGCCGGAACCCGGGCATATCTGGCATGACCGTAACAGGAGCTTGAGTCACTATGGAAAGTTCTGGAATACTGGTGAGAGTACTTGCACAGGCTTGCTGCTTCCACAGCCCAAATTGTGACAAAGTGTGTACTATTTTCTTTATTTTCCTATGGTCCCTTTTCCTTTGACTACGATACACAACATCATTTCTGTTTCATCTCTTGATTCTACCTTCATTCCACTGTATTCCGTTACTTTCCGCTACATTCTATCAGTTTCCGCATGACCAGGTCACGACATCATAGGTCACATGCCAGGCAGTATATATAGGACGACTTGTCACCTAGTCCCCCATCTTGACCTCTTTGTCATTGGGACTAGGTGTGTATTTGTACTCTGTAGGATACTGGATTATATTGATCGTCTTTGTCATTGGGACTAGTTGTTGACTGTCGAGCCTCTGCTCCAGTCTCTGTGTGTTTGCTACCGGCGCTTCACCACATTAGGTCAAGATCCTTTACTGCATGGGCACCCTTCTGATAAGGCTGTCTCTGCAGGCCGTACCGCTCTGTCACGTCTCCGACATTTAGCGCATCGAGACCTGACTCCGAAGAAGAATCTGAACAGGAGAAAGTTGACTGCTCCACACTACCACACGCTTACGACGTTACCGACGACGAACATGTATATCAAACCGCTGATAGAGAGTGGGCCAGTTGCGACCAGAACCAGTGCCCAAACGCATTTGTGAACTCTATTTCTGAACCACAAAACTTATACGACAACGACGGTAGTGTTCTCGAATTCGACTGCTTCATTCCAGTACTCCCACTGCTACCACTATCCCCACTTCCAACTCGCCCAGTTACCCCCAGTTTACCCAGAACCCCAGGACATTCTAGGCCTGGGTCCCACGTTGGTCGATACTCTAGACCCATATCAAATCCCACATTACATACGTCCCCCACAGCTTCTCCCGCACCGGCACTATTACCCGTACCTCGTGAACCCTCCGTATCCCCATCTGTTCCTGTCATCAGTCCCAGGACCGTCTTCTCCACACTGAATCCCGTTATCACCCCCAGAACCCCAGCTCCAGTACCACAACTGCCTACTCCACCCCCAATCATGAATAACGAGCAACTTACCCACCTTCTAGAGGGCCTAAACACTGTCACCAATGCCCTGCTAATGCAGACAACTTGCTCAAAGGACGTCATCAGTAAACCCGAGGCGTTCAAGGGGGAGAAGGGCCACAACGCTAGACGATGGCTGAACCAGTTCGATAACTGGGCCAGGGAGCAGTCTGACTTGGTCAATAATGACCTGAAGAAGATCCGAGCGGCCCTGAACTTGATGACCTCCAAGGCCGGCGACTGGGCGAACCAGTTCTTAACTAGGTCAAATGACCCCACCAATGTTGACCCGATCTTCAATGGCAGGTGGGCCGACTTCACCACCGCCTTTAGGGGCCACTTCTCCTCCATCAACGAGGAAAAGCAGGCATTGGCCGACCTCAAGGTCCTAAAGCAAGGACGGAACGAGTCTGTTTCGGATTACGCACAGACATTCACAGAGTTAGCAAGCCTCACCAAACTCTCGGACTACGACCAGCGTCAATATTTTGTGGATGGACTTACGCTGGAAATGAGGAAGCTGGTAGGATTGGCAGCAGCAGTGGCTGAGACGGAGCCGAAGGACCTCAGCGAGCTCATTGCTAGGGCAAACAAGCTGGACATCAGTATCAACAATCCAGCTCTGAACATTGGGAGAGAAGGTGCTCGAGCGCAGTCCAGCAGTGGAGGAGGAAGGGACCCGAATGCTATGGATGTCGACGCCACCTCGACTTCGATGCGGAGGACTGGTACCCGAGAAGAGTTTCTGAGACGAATGAGGAACAGGTGTTTTGGCTGTGGCGGTCTTCATGTCAAAAAGGACTGCAATCGCGCACGAGCTGCCACATGCAACTACTGCAAGAGGGTGGGGCATTTGGAACAGGTCTGCCAGGACAAGTTCATGGGAAAGGAGAGGGGAGGAGGGCTAGTTGGAAGAGGTCGCCGGATCGCAGCAACCAACACAGAGGAGAACTTCTCCCTTTTTGAGGAAGAAGGGGGTAGTCACTGTCCTTCAAACAACCCCATGCCCATCATTGCGTCCACTTCATCCCCGGCGCCCAATAGCTCGACCGCAGCTCTAGACAGTCAGGGACAGCTTACTGCCCAGATCGCTCAGCTCAACAGCCTTCTGGCCGGCCTTAGCTCCGTTGTCAACAAGCCGCAGGGTTTTTAGGAAGGACGCCCGTCTCAGCCGCAGCGAGAGTGTCCCAAAAGCCGTTTGTAGTATGCCCCTCTTTGAACTATGACCTTATATCTTCATGTATTATTAACACAACTCGCGAATCTACTCCTTTATCGTCACATTTCCGAGTACGCATGAAGATTGAGAATGGAAGACTACAAACAATGGCAGCGGCAATGGTGGATAGTGGAGCGACAGGCTTATTTATGAGTAGGAGGTTTGCAGAAGAGAAAAATTTGCGAAAGCTTCAGTTGAAGAAGCCGATACAGGTGTTTAATATCGACGGTACTCTTAACCAGGCAGGCAGCATACAGGAGTTCGCACAGCTGGCAATAACGGTAGATGGACATAAACACTGGGTAGACTTTCTGATCACAGATCTAGGCGAGGAGGACGTGATATTGGGGTTACCCTGGCTGAAGAAGCTGAACCCGGACATAGACTGGTCGAAAGGGTTGCTGTCGATAAGGACTCACAGAGTAACGGTAGAGGATATACTGGACAGGGAAGGAGAGGCCATTGGCGGGGTGACCCTTGGTGAAGACGTACTAGAGGATACTCGGGAGGATGCAGTGGAGGAAACTGTGTTTCAGGATGACAGAGGTATAGGGCATGAGGGGACGGTACTGGAAGAGGAAGAGAAACAACCTCAACTTTGCGTTCTCAAGGCCAACCGATCACTTCGTCGAAACTGGCTCAGGCAAGGGATTATTAAGGATGTCAAGGAACAGGTTTGGATCGCAGCAGGGTATACTTATTCTCAACAACTCGCGGAAGCGGCACAGAAACTCAAGCTGAAGAAGACGTTTGAGGAGATGGTCCCTGAGCATTACCGGGAGTACAGCAAGGTCTTCTCAGAACAGGAATCAGAACGGTTACCGGCACACAAACCTTGGGATCATGCTATCGAGTTTACCCCTGGGGCTCCAGAGTCACTTCGTATGAAGATTTACCCTATGTCCCTGGTGGAACAGGAAGAACTAGACTGATTTATCGAGGAGAACCTACGGAAAGGATATATCCGACCCTCCAAATCGCCTATGGCATCTCCAGTCTTCTTCGTTAAGAAGAAAGATGAAAAACTGCGGTTCGTACAGGACTATCGATGCCTTAACGAGTTCACGGTCAAAAACCGGACACCCCTCCCTCTAGTCTCTGATATCGTCAACCGACTCCGTAATGCGAAATACTTCACCAAGTTTGATGTAAGGTGGGGTTACAACAACGTACGGATTAAGGAGGGAGACGAATGGAAGGCAGGGTTTGCAACTAATCGAGGGCTATTTGAGCCAATAGTCATGTTCTTTGGCCTCACCAACTCCCCAGCTACGTTCCAGTCCCTAATGAACCTCATCTTCGTGGATCTTATCGTGGCAGGGAAGGTAGCGGTATACCTGGACGACATTCTGATTTTCAGTTTGGACCTATCAGAGCATCGTCAGGTGGTTAAAGAAGTCCTCAAACGGTTACAGCAGAACGATCTATACCTCCGACCTGAGAAGTGCGAGTTTGAGAAGACAGAGGTGGAATACCTGGGCTTATTGATAAGCGAGGGGAGAGTACGTATGGATCCAGTGAAGGTAGCGGCAGTACGAGATTGGGTGACGCCGAAGTCAGTACGTGATGTTCGGGGGTTCTTAGGATTTGCCAATTTCTACAGACGCTTTATCCGGGATTTTGCAAGGATCGCACGCCCACTCAACGACCTGACACGCAAGGACGTCCGGTTTGATTGGGGAACACAGCAACAGGCAGCATTCGAGGAACTACGGACAGCATTCACCTCAGCACCTATTCTGGCCCTATGGGATCCAGACAGACCGACTCAGATAGAAGTAGACGCTTCTGGTTACGCTACAGGGGGAGCCCTTATGCAGCAACAGGAGGACGGTACATGGCACCCAGTGGCATATCGCTCAGCTTCGATGCAACCGGCAGAGAGGAACTACCAGATTTATGACAGGGAAATGCTGGCAATCATAGAGGCCCTAAAGGACTGGCGCTACTTCTTAGAGGGTCTCCACAATGAGTTCGAAATTGTCTCTGATCATAGTAACTTGGAATACTGGCGAACTGCACAAGACCTTACACGACGACAGGCTCACTGGTCCCTCTACTTATCTCGGTTTAACTTCCGCCTAGTCCACCGCACAGGAAAAAGTAATACTCAGGCCGACGCACTATCGCGGATGTCACATCACCGCATCCAAGATCACGAGGACAATCGACAACAGATCGTGCTTTCACCAGACCGGTTTCACAGGATAGCTGCTTTCACCCTGGTCAATCCATTGAAGGGGCGGATTCGTCGAGCATCAGAAAGAGAAGCAGAAGTACTGGAAGGACTAAAGAGGCTGAAGGAGGGAGGTCTGAAGAGGTTAGCAAATGGACTACCAGAATGGGAGGAGGATAACGGTTTGGTGTACCATCACGGCAAAGTCTACGTTCCCCCAGACAAGGAGTTGCGACGAGACGTGCTTCGACAGTGTCACGATTCCCCATCAGCAGGGCATCCAGGAGTCCATGCAACTTACGACTTGGTGACGTCTTACTTCTGGTGGCCGACGATACGGTTATTTACGGAGAAGTATGTGGAAGGCTGTGACACCTGTGCACGGAAGAAACTACAGCGGCATCCACGGGCAGTGACTCACCCACTCGACGTACCGACAGGGATTTGGGAAGAGGTAGGAGTAGACCTGATAACTCAATTGCCGAAGTCAGACGGATATGACGCCATTTTGGTTTGCACGGACCTCTTCAGCAAACAGATTCATGCTATCCCCTGCTTGACCAGCATCACCGTGGAAGAGGTAGCAGACCTCTACTACCGGGAAATCTTCCGACTTCATGGATTACCTTTACGCTTTGTGTC